>PVKM010016184.1:8294-27220 GCA_004027735.1 Carollia perspicillata
CTTAATCTGAGGAAAATACTCCCACCACTTCCATTGTATATAGACCAATAACTAGAGTTAGATCCCAGCATGTCCCAAAGACAAATAAAATGTAACACAAGAGAAGGCTTGCACACCAAAAGACTTATAACTCTGATAACTTTTATCTTGTCTTTCTTGCAGTACTTCTTCCAAAGCCCAACACGTATTGGCCTTTTAAAAATACTTTCACCCCCCTTTTCAATCTACTTAATTCATGGATCCCTTATTAGATTTTCTGTGCTTATTATTCATTTGAAACCTCCTGGATTATGTTAAGGCCATCTATAGATATCCCTATAGCACCCAGCACTTTTATTTAATATTCTTGTCTAACTTCAATATACATTGTTTCTGGTAGGGCCTGACTTGTATGAGGATTCCTAGTGCTTAGCACAATGCCTGGTAATAACTAGGTGTTTAAGTGATAGTTCTTAAAGGAAGAAAGGGAGAAGAAGGGGAAGAAGGCTCCATTCAGGGCTGCTATCCAGGAAAAATGTGTTTTCTTCTTTTTCCCCATTTGCTTAGGAACTATGTTAATGGGAACCTTAGCACTTGAGCTGGAGAGATAGTTCTTGTCATTTCTTCACTCTTCAAATACTGCCTGTGATATTAGGGACTGTGAACAGCCTCATATGTTGTCTCCAAATACTTTCTCACTGAATCTGAGCGTATTCCCTTAAACATTGCCTTTCCCCTTCCCCAACCCTCAGAATCAGGTCCAGTAATTCTGATGCGTGTTACTGATTAGAACTCTGGGTTAGAAAGGTTAAAGATGATGTGGTCCTGCTTTCTTCTCTCTCTCAATACTCTTCATGTGTAGAAACTTGTGGTTCCTATGCTGGGTGCCTTCAACATTTTCCCCAATGTAGTGGGTTGTTTCCCAGCCCTCTCAGCTAGGATTTGAAATGAACATTGTACTCAATATTAGAATACATGGGTGCCAACTTGCAATTCTTTTGCTTGGCCCAAATCCCTATATATATCTCAGGTATTTTTGGAATCTTCAAAAGGACATTGTGCTCATTCCCTAACTTCAGTTTAAATAGTTTTCTTCTTCTTTTAGTTAATTCCCATGCATTTTGTGAAAAGGAGATAGACAAATGTATACTAATTCAGCCACTTTTCTGAACAATATTAGTACTTTTACCTGTACTTCTTAATATCCTTTGGACTCTCCTATACTGGAAAAAAAAAAAGAGGAAGGTTATATAATGATATGATTGTTTAGTAGAAACCCAAAATGAATCTACAGACAACTTGTTAGAAATAATAAGAATTTCACAAGATGAATATTGCAACATCTATCTCTTGAACCATATTTCCCCTCTAGGTTCTAGCCAGGGGTGTCCAACCCACAGTCCACAGGCTACATACAACCCAGGATGGCTATGAATGCAGCCCAACACAGCATGGTAAAGTTACTTAAAACCTTTTTTTTGCCATCAGTTTTCAATAGTGTTTGTGTATTTAATGTGTGGCCCAAGACAACTCTTCTTCTTTCAGTGTGGCCCAGAGACGCCAAAAGTTTGGACACCCCTGTACAACATTTCTCCTGTTTTTCTCCATGAATGAGTTTTTATGTCAATCTCTACCATTTCCTCACAATTTTGCTTTTGACTCCTGTATTCTGACATATATCCCCACCGCATTGCAGGAGCTGATCTCCCCTTCCAAAACAATCTAGTAATTTTCTTGATAATTACAGCAACCTTGTTTTGTTTTTATTTCTCATGTACCTGGGGCCATATTTAATGCTGTTGATCAGCCTTTCATCAAAACATCATCCTTTGCTTCCATGACTCTGTACTGTGCTATTTTCTCTAAACTGATGCTTTCTCCCTCAAAAATCCTTTTGGGTTTTTGCCCCTTGTTTTCCTTACGGAGCATAACTACCTGTCTCGGCTGTTCTCTTTTTTTGTGCTGAAGGCTTGAAGATTTGTATCTACAAATCTCTTACTCCAACCTCTACTTCTCTATTTAAAAATTTTTTAATGTTTATTGATTTTAGAGAAGAAGAAGGGGGAGAAAGAAAGAGAGGGGGAGGGGAACTTTGATGTGAGAGAGAAACATTAATTGGTTGCCTCTCATACATGCTCCTACAGGGATCAAACGCACAACTTAGGTGTGTGGCTTGAGCTGGAATGGAACCACCCAACCTTTTGGTGTACAAAATGATGCTCAAACCAACTGAGCCACACTGGCAAGGGCTACTTCTCTGTTTTTAGAAGCATACCGGATGCAACTGTGAGAGATTAAAAGGCAGAAGGCCTTGGAGATACATGTGAGAAAAAAATTCCAGCTAATACTGGGCTTCAGTATTGGCAAGGACAGCCATGCTGTTTCCTGTATACAAGGACCATAAGGGAAGAAAGCTCAAGAAGAGCATTTCTTTACAAGAAACAGGAACAATTCAAACCCTCTGACACTAATCTGAAACCACTGGTGACATTCGTTCAACCACTGCAATGGATTTTGAACTAAATAGAAAGACAAACTGACAATTTAGATAAGCAAATTTCATTAACTTTTTATCTGACTCCTGGTGTATTCCTGAAGGTAAGGTTGTGTTGTTGTTGTCTTTAATAAATAACAACAGTGTTCCTTCTTGAATTGGTAGGAATATTTGCTATAAATGCTACCCTTGAAGAAGAAAAGTTTTTTTAAATTTTAATTGTTGTTCAAGTACAGTTTGCTGTCTTTTACTCCCGTCCCATCCACCCCCCCAGTGCTCCCCACCTCCCTCCCATTTCTGCCCCCCTTAGTTTTTGTCCATGTGTCCTTTATACTTGTTCCTGTTATCCCTTCCCTTTTCCCCCTGAAATTCCCTGTCCTCTCCCCTCTGGTTACTGTTAGCCTGTTTTCTATTTCAATGTCTGAAGAAGAAAAGTTTTAAAAGTTTTAGTGTACTTGGCCCATCATAAAGTAATTGCAAGGAAAATAGTGACAGAAAACAATTACTATTTTAAAAATGGAAATTTCTGTGGGAAGAAGTATGTAGTCCTCAAAGCAAAGGTAAATATTCTTTAAAATGCCATCTTCTGTTAGAAACTGTATTTTTAAATTGGTTGGATTATAAATGTTGTCAAAAACTTCAATACTCTTTTGTTTTGATTTAAGATTCTCAATAACATTTAAAATTGTAACTTTATGATGGAAAGATGCCCTGTATTTGCATGGTGGCTAAAACTCACTTATTATCACAGCACTAGAAACTTGACCATAAATAACAATCCATGTGTTGTGCTCTGTACATGGATAGAAACTACCCCATATGCACATAGTTATTTTAAAACCCTAAAGAAGAGAGGGTATAACAAAAATGTGTTTTTATCATTCTTTCTTAGAAAATTTCATACTGTGTCCTTGAACTGGTAAATAGGACATATATTTAGCTGGAAAATTATGAGACATTTGGGTTTCAAAATATTTATCTTAATTTATAAACAGAGTTGGGTATGTTTATAAGTCTATGATGTCAATAATGTTAATTTTGTAGTTTTGGGGGTCACATATGTGCTTTCATGAATATAAAATTTTTAATTAGGTTTCTTTAAAAAGCACACCACCACCATTATAATTAAGCCAAGTAAGTTTCACTTCAGGTAAATTAATCAGAGAAGGAAAATATGGCTTCTTTTTATAAAGACACCAGTGATAAATTATTTGCTAATAGAATATGTCACTCAGCTTCTTACTTGCAAATAGTCTCAAGGTTAGATTATTGGTACATTAGGAAAAATTACTGGTATATAACATGTCCTAATAATCCCTTGATGAAGGTATTAAATAATGTAGGTTTCTCAGCTGTGTGCAACTAAAACATACTTGCTTCATGACTAATAGCTACACCAGTGATGTTATCCAGTAAATGAAATACAAGTCATCTGTGCACGAAGTCCTTCTTTTGTATTCTTGTTTCCTCTTCTCCAGTTCTTCTGTCCTGTTATTGTGTTCTCATAGCTTATTTCTTTTACTCTCAGGAAAGAAGATCCATGCAGGGCTTAACACAACAAAACATAACACCAGTAGGGCTGGCACAAAATCAAGGGAAATTTTGAAAAAAGAGAACTGCCTGGATTGCATATTTAGTGATTTACTCATTGACTGCGCCTGAAAATACAGAGCGAGACTCTTCTGCTGACCAACACGCTTCCTTCACTATTGGGCAATTTCCTTATTGTATAAGCTGAATTATACAGCTATTCTCATTTTGGCTTTACTTTAGAACCGAGACACAAGGGGTATATACCCTTTAAATTTACTTTTAGTCACATTGGCTAAAACTATGAGTCATATTTTTCAATGCATGTAATAGCATGTATATATTGTGAATGAGCCATTTGTCTCAGGAAGACATTGGCCAGCAAAATACTTAATAAATGCCGACTGAAGCTTAATTTTTTCTAACAATTCTGAAGTCTCTTGAAACATTTAGAACTTCTTTTTAAGAAATGCCTGCAGGGTCTTAAGCATATTTTTACAAATATTGTCAATGGTAATAAGTCTTCATTCACCAACACTGGATTTGATTTCTGTGAATAGTCAAAAAAAAAAAGTCATTCAGAGTAAATTTTTTTGTATGATGCAAGTGATTAAGCTGGGTAATGCCAAAATTTTACTTTAAGAAAGAGATGGGGCTATAACTAAGTGACTCATAAATTTACTTGTTATCTGCTCCAGCAGAGGAATTATAAAAAATATTTTATGTAGACACATTATCATCATTCTAAGGATTGTTGGACAATGGATATAAGATGTTCTGCTCTTCTATCTGTTTATAAGTTTTTGAAAGTTTCTTTACTTTGTTGGCCCCTTTCATAGATAGTATATAGCAGACAGTATTTTATTATCATTATTAGAATTTACTTAGGAACATTGTCTTTTTCCCAGTAATGCTAACTTTAAAGTAATTTTGTAAATTCCAAGTAACATAATAGTGAGCATTAGAGCAGTGGGGTGCTAAAGATGCAATATAAATTTAAAAAGTCTTATATTTTATTCAAATTCATAGAAAGATATTGTAATTTTTAAATAACATAAAACATGCCCCATACTACCTCTTTAATAAAGTGTATTTTTAAAAAATAACATCTGTTCAGTGCTTTACATTTTATATAATATTTCTTTTATCTGTTTTGTCGTTGTTGTTGTTGTTTTAACCATCAAGGAACCTAGGAATTCTCATTATCCCCATTTGAAGAAAGGAAACTGATTTCACAGAGGTAAATTTGTTGAAACTGGGGGAAGAACCGGATTCTCTGACTCCAGATTCTGTTTCTATAAGATAATTTTCATGTGCAAAAGAAAATGGAGTGTAAATGAAGAGCATCTGATAAGGTCGAGTCCTGACTGTGTCCAACCTAGCTGTGTGGTTTACTTATTATATCTCTTTGGTCCTCAGCAGCCATTTGTCAAATGAGGACTTGTTTTTTGCTGAATTATGGGCTACCTTCAGAAACTATGTAAGGATATATCACTGATGTTATTTAAAAGGGAAGGATGGGAAGAATATTTAAATAAGTCTTACAAATATTACAACAAAGTCAGTCTTTGCCCTACCAGGTGAACTTCATATAACCATCACTAACACATATCACAAATTTTATTGAATAGCAATGAAGAATGTTTAAAAGCTTAATATATAATATTTGCGGTTGTTTTATTAACTTAAATTTGATAAGCAACTTGTATGCATGTTTACTTATTATACAAGACTAGATCAGAGAATATACAAATGTGAAACCATTAGTAATTTAAGGGAAAAACAAAAAAAAACTGAGGAGCAAAACATATTTACGATTACTGTATCCCGAACTCAATGTCTAGGATTCACATTTATGTGACTTAAGGCCAAAGGGTAGAAAAATGATGTGTATGATTGTAAGTGAAGTTATAAAATTCAGTTACATGGTGATACAGGTTGGGTTTTCAAAGACATAAACTCTGAAGGGGAAAATCATATATAGGAGGTTTATTAGGGAGTACATTTAAGATTACTGTTTGTGTAAGAGAAAGGAGCAGGTAGGGCACAGAGAGAAGTCCAGCTGCAAGGCAGCCTCACGCCCACCCTGTGGGGGAGAATTCTGAATCCAGGATGCCTCTTCAGGGCTGTTGCACTTGGTTACAAAGGTTGGGCCTTCGGACTCCACTTGGATCAATCACTAGAGGTGAGCCACTGTGGGTGTAAATTTAAATAACACATACAGGCCATCAGTCACTAGTTTATTAGTCATGTCATTTATTTTGATTAATAATAGTCATTTTACTTATGATTACAGAAGCCATCAGGTACACGGGTTCAGCTTAACCCTGTTATGAATAATAATCATCCTTTAGCTAGGATTCAAAACTACCACCTAATATTGAATCTGGCTTCCTAACACAATATAAAGCTAAGTAGACCACAAGTTGTGTTACCTTTAGATACTACTCACTTTATCTGCATGTGATTTTTCTGCCTATAATATTATTACCAAAACATGGAGGCCTCATTTCCAGGACAATGAGGAATAGTGCTCATGAAGTTGAGCCTTCACTTTACTTTAATGCTCCTGATCTAAACTCTGTCTGACTCCTGGCTTGTCCTCTTTTTGTGGTGGCCAGAAGACAAACATTCTGGAGTTCACAGTTCTGTTTCTCTGTTCCCTCTGTTTCCTCATAAGGTCATGGTAACCTATACACTTTCTTCTAAGTTGACTAACAACTATTTTATTTCTTTCAGATAATCTTGACACCTTTCCTCCTTCAATTCAACAGTTCCCCTTTTGCCAAATACTACCTTCTCAACATAGTCTGTAGTGTGGCTCTACCATAGCTTACCTTATCTTCCACTACTGTTAACATTTGGTTAATTACTATTTTTCATTATTTCAACTGCTATTGCATGGAACATTTTTTGTGTACAGTCTTTCTGAAATGCCAGGTTTAAAAATAAATGTATGCTTCCAGCCAAGATGGAGGTGTAAGTAGATACACTTTGCCTCCTCCCACAACCAAAAGCACAACAAAAAAATAAAAAACCAAAAAACAACCAGAACTGCCATAAAATCAAACTGTATGAAAGTCAGACAACCATGGGGTTAAAGAAGAAACACTCATTCAGGCTTGTAGAAGGGAGGGAGATGGGCAGACAGGGGAGAGAGGATGTGCTCCAAGGGGCAGCTGGCAGCCCCACATTTGCATATGGAAAAGCTGGGAGGGACAACTGGGGAGTGAGACAGACTTCACAACCTAGGGTTCCAATGCAGAAAAAGAAAGCCTCAAAACCTCTGGTTGTAAAGACCTGTGGGGGCTACAGTGATGGGAGAAACTCCCAGCCTCACAGGAGAGTTCATTGGAGGACTTGTGGGGCCCTAGAATGCACACAAAACCACCCACCCGGGCATCAGCACCAGAAGGGCCCAATTTGCATTTGAGTAGCGGGGAGAACGACTGAAAGCCAGCCAATAGCTGAGAAAGTGGCATTGTTTTCTCTCTGACCACTTACCCACATACAGTGCCACAATGCAGCAACATGGGTTGCCCTGCCCTGGCCAATATGTAAGGCTCTGCCCCTTAGTAGGTAACAGGCTCACTGAGACAAAAAATATGGCCCAAATGAAAGAACAGATCGAAACTCCAAAAGCACTATTGAAGAAATAGCCAACCTATAAGGTGTAGAGTTCAAAACACTGGTAATCAGTATGCTCACAGAAATGATTGAGTATGGTCACAAAATAGAGGAAAAAGTGAAGACTATGAAAAGTGAAATAAATGCAAATGTACACGGAACCAACAGTGAAGGGAAGGAAACAGGGACTCAAATTAACAGTTTGGACCAGAAAGAAAAAATAAACATTCAACCAGAACAGAGTGAAGAAACAAGAATTCCAAAAAATGAGGAGAGGCTTAGGAACCTCCAGGACAACTTTAAATGTCCTAACATCCAAATCAATTATAGGGCTGCCAAAGGAGATGAGTAAGAACAAGAAATTGAAAACTTCTTTGAAAAAATAATGAAGGAGAACTTCCCCAACCTGGTGAAGGAAATAGACTTCCAGGAAGTCCAGGAAACTCAGAGAGTCCCAAAGAAGTTTGACCCAAGGAAACACATACCAAGGCACATCATAATCGCATCACCCAAGGTGAAAGACAAGGAGAGAATCTTAAAAGCAGGAAGAGAAAAGGAGGCAGTTACCTACAAAGAATTTCCCATAAGACTATCAGCTGATTTCTCAAAAGAAACCATGCAGGCAAGAAGGGGCTGGAAAGCAGTATTTCAAGGCATGAAAGACAAGGACCTACATCCAAGATTACTCTGCCCAGCAAAGCTATGATTTAGAATAGAAGGGCAGTTAAAGTGCTTCTCAGATAAGGTCAAGTTAAAGGAGTTCATCATCACCAAGCCCTTATTACATGAAATGTTAAAGGAACCTATCTAAGAAAAAGATGACCAAAAATACAAACTATAAAATGACAACAAACTCACAACTATTGACAACTGAACCTATAAAAACAAAAATGAACTAAGCAAACAACTAGAACAGGAACAGAATCACATAAACTGAAATCATGTGGATTATCAATAGGGAGGGGGAGGGAGAGAATGGGGGGAAGCTACAGGGAATAGGAAGCCTAAATGGTAGGTAGAAAATAGATAGCAGGAGGTTAAGAATAGTATAGGAAATGGAGAAGCCAAAGAACTTATATGTATGACCCATGGACACAAACTAAGGGGGAGCAGAATACTGGTGGGAGGGGTCGTTCAGGGCAGAGGGAAATAAAGGGGAGAAAAAATGAGAAAACTGTAATAGCATAATCAGTGAAATACACTTAAAAACATATAATGTTAAATTTCCTATCAAGAAGACTATTTCCAATTCATATTGTCACTGACAATTAGATCACTTGTTTCCCTATACTCTAATTGTCAAACCAAGATATTAATCTTTCAAATATTATCGATATGGGAAAAGTTGAAATTATAACTCATTAGTTTGCATGTTTGTGACTATTACAGTCTGAGCATCTATTATATGCTTAGGTATATTTATTTTTCAGTGAGTTAACTGTTTGTATCTTTAGCATGCTTTTTTTCTTTTTTCTCTTAGCTAAATTTTTTAAATTAAATTTATTGGGGTGACATTGGTTAACAAAATTATATAGGTCTCAAGTGTACAATTCTATCTATAATATATCATCTGTATATTATGTCGTATGCCTACCACCCAAAGTCAAATTTTCTGTCACCATATATTTGACCCCCTTTTTCCTTTACTACTCCCCCAACCCCCTACCCTCTAGTAACCACCATGCTGTTGTCTGTGTTGAGTTCTTATTTGTTTTCATTGTTTGTTCATTGGTTGCTTTCAGTTTTATATCCCACATATGAGTGAAATCATATGGTTCTTGACTTTTCTGTCTGACTTATTTTGCTTAGCATGGTCTCAGTATCCACCCATGTTGTTGGAAATGGCAGTATTTCATCTTTTCTTAGAGCTGAGTAGTATTCCATTGTGTATGTTGATAGGTACCACATCATCTTTATGCAGTCATCTATCAAAGGACACTTTGATTGTTTCCATGTCTTGGCCACTGTAAATAATGCTGCAATGAAGATAGGGGTGTGTATCTCTTTGCGAATAAATGTTTTCAATTTTTTTAGGTAGATACCCAGAGGAGGGGTTTCTGGGTCATATGGTAACTCTATTCTTAATTCCTTGAGGAACATTCATATTCTCTTACATAGTGGCAGCACTTACACTCCTACCAGCAGTGAGTGAGGGTTCCTTTATTTCCATAACCTCTGCTACACTCATTATTACTTTTCTTATTGATAATAGCCATTCTAACAGCTTCGAGATGGTATCTAGCTGTAGTATTGATTTGCATTTCCCTAATAGGCCTGAAACAGTAAATCACATAGAAGATATCATAGGTACTAAGCTTGTGGGCCTTGGTGTTAGAGAGGATTTTTATGAATTTGACCCAAAAGGCAAGGGAAGTAAAAGCAATAAACAAACAAACAAATAAATAAATATCAAACTAAAAGGTTCTGCACAGCAAAAGAAACTGCCAACAAAACAAAAAGACAACCAACCAAATGGGAGAAGATATTTGCAAACAACAGCTCCAACAAAGGGTTAATATCAAAAATATATAAAGATCTCATACAACTGAACACCAAACAATCCAATTTAAAAATGGGCAGAGGACCTGAAGACACTTCTCTCAAGAAGGCCAATGAGAGGCCAACAGATATGTGAAAAGATGCTCAGTGTCAGCATGTTTTAAAGCAGGAAAGTATTGGTTCAAGAAAAGATACAGAGCTGAATAAAACAAAACTATTTAGAAACATACATGTGTATATACAGGTATGTAGTGTATTATGTGTTAGGTCATTGGTGAAACAGTGGTTTATTTATTCCTGGTATTGAACAATTGGCTATACATTTGTCAAAAAATAAAGTTCGATCTCTATATCCACCACTCACAAACATAAATTTTAAATGGATTAAGAGCTAAATGTAAAAACAAAATTGTAGCCTGGGCTGGTGTGGCTCAGTTGGTTGGAGCGTTGTCCTGTAAAATGAAAGGGCGTGGGTTTGGTTCCCTGTCAGGGCAGATGCCTAGGTTGCAGGTTTGGTCCCCAGTTGGAGTGTGTTTGGTCTGAGAGGCAACCAATCCGTGTTTCTCTCCATTGATGTTTCTCTCCCTCTCTCTCTCCCTCCATTCCCGGCTCTCTGAAATCAATAAGCATGTCCTCCAGTGAAGATAAAAAAGAAAGAAATAAATAAAACAAAATTGTAAAAATCAGTCATATATGAAGATATATTTTAAAATTTAATCTTATAATTAAAAAATTACAATATATTTTACATGTAAGATTGTGTAAGTTTAAGTTATACAAATGTCAATTTGATATAATTATATATTGAAAGATGATTGCACTTCTATCACATATACTTACTATTTCTTTTTGTGGTGGGAATACTTACAATCTAGTCTCTTAGCATGTTTGATGTTTGTAATACAGTATTGTTGTCTATAATCACTCTACTGTATATTAGATCTCCAGGTAAGCATCCCTTTGTTCTCTGTTTCTATGAGTTTGTTTGTTATGTTTTGTTTTGTTTTAAAATTTCACATATAAGTGAAACCATATGGTATATTTTTATATCTGCTTTCCATTAAAGCTAGCAAAATACGCTTTTGGGCTAAAACATGAAAACATCTGGCATCCCTTGGATACTATAGTTAGAAAGAAAGAGCATTTTTTAATAGCCTTTTCATATAACTGGATATTCTTTTCTGATACTACACCAAAATGTGACAAGTGATAACTTCTCAAAAGTTATTTGCAATGTGGAACTTGAAACCATTAGTGAACTTTTCATACTTTGTAAAATATCCTGGTCTTTCTTGCCCTTAGAGTAGACATTTTACCTAAAAAAATATGATGCTTGTTGCTCTGCTTCTATGGAAGGTGGTCTGATTTTCTTTATCCTTGGGTTCTGAAATTTTAGAATAATGTGACTAAATATATGTCTTTCTCATTTGTTGTGTTAGCACTCCTTGGAATCACTCAATCAGGAGATTTAATTATTTCAGCTCAGGGAAGTTGTTTTTGCATCATCTCTGAAAATTTCTTTTCTTTTTCACTAATAGCAATCTCTTTTAGCCAACTGTACTTCCTAGATTGAGTACACATCTTTTTACTTTATGTTTTCTGTTTCTTTGTACTTTTTTTTTCTTTTTGGGATGTTTACTCAACTTTTTCTTTCAGTTTTCCCGCTTAGAATCGTATTTCGTGAAGTTTCAAAAACTGTTTTTAGCTTCTGATTGTAGTTTCACCTCACTCTACATTGCTGATTATTGCTATTTATAAAGTTCACCAATCTTTTTACGATATTAGAGTTTTATATTTTCATCATTTGCCAATTATCTTCCCGGATAATTTCTTTGCTTATTTGCCACAGTGTCTCTTTTTCATGTTGAAGACAGTCCTCAAATGCCTAGTGATTTCCTGAGCATCCACTCACATGTAAGGATAAGTTACCAATAAGTAGATGATTTGGAACCAGAACCAGGATACTCAAAAAATATTGTACTTGCTCAAATTTTTCTGAAAATGATGTCTACTAGATATAAAACTACAAATGTGGTCTGAAAAAACTGAAGATGTAGCAAAGAAGCCTGCTGTCTTCTAGGAGAATTTTCAACTTGTTTATAGAAACACAGGTATAATCCTAACCACTAACCTTGACATCAACGTCACAGTTGCCTCACTAGTGTTGCGCTTACCTTTGCCCTAGTTCCAAGCCCTGGAGGCTCTGTGGAGATCTCACAATGAAGTCTTTCCCAACCTTTCACAATCTCTTGCGCTCTTTCTCTTACTTGTGTGGAAGCTACATTGGACTCTGACATTAGTCAAAAACACACCTTTAGACCTGGCTGGTGTAGCTCAGTGGATTAAGCATGGGCTGCGAATCAAAGGGTCACTGGTTTGATTCCCAGTCAGGGCACATGCCTATCAGGGGCCACATGATAGGCAACTACACACTGATGTTTCTCCCCCTCTTTTTCTCCCCCCCCTTCTCCTCTCTCTAAAAATAAATAAATTTAAAAACTTAAAACTTTATTGTAGTAAGCCACTGAGATCTAGGAGTTGTTTGTTGCCACAGCACAACCTAATTTATCCTAACCAGTTAGCTGCCCAATTCCTCACAGTGCAGCTAAGCCCTTCCAATAAATTTTGTAGTACCTCACTTTTAAATATAAATACTTAACCAAGATCCATCATATATTTGAGGAAAGGGTTTATATGAAAAGTGGAGTCTTAAACAAACAAAGGAACTCATTGGGAACAGAGACAATACAAAAAATAGAGGAAAACATTTATTTTAAATTATAATTACAATCTGCCAAGATAAGAGAAAATATACCAAAAAACAAAAAGAAGGTTCTATAAAAACATAAAGAAAAGAGCTTTTGGAAATAAATAATACAGCAGAAACTAAAATAAAAAAAAACAGACACACAAAGGTTCGTTGCAGCTTTACTTGTAATATCTTCAAAGTGGAAAATACCCAAACATCCTTTGTGGATGAATGGTTAAACAAACTGCAGTACACATGTACCAAGGGAATAATTCTCAATAATACAAAGAAAATTACCTATTAATACATAGAACAGCTTAGATGAAACTATGCTGAATGAAAAAAAAAGCCAATTTTAAAAGGATGCATGTTACATGATTCCCTTTATATAACATTAATGAAATAATACAGAGATGGAGTAGGGATTGATTAGTGGTTGCCACAGGTTGGGGATGGGGGAGAAGGTGTGCCTATACAGACTAATGTGAGGGACTATTGTGATGATGGTATATCTGATGACCTTGACTTCAGTGGTTGTCTCTATCTTGGTTGTGATTTGTACTATAGCTGTGTATGATGTTGACAACGGGGGAGGCTGGGAGCAGGGTGCATGAAACTTCCCAGTGCATTTCTTTGCAGCCTCCTGTGAATCTATAATAATTTTTAAAAAATACTTTTAAAACCTCCAAATAAATAAACTAATAGATAGAAGTCTTAGAAGATAAAGTTAAGAAAATATCTCAAAAATTACCAAAAAAAGAGTTGAGGTGAGAAGGATGTAAAAAGGGACAGAGAGAGAGAGAGGGAGAGAAGAGAGGGAAGGGAAGGGAAAAATAGTAACTTTAGAGGACCAAACCTGGAGGTCCATGATCTCAATGGGAGTTCCAGAAAGAACTGAGTAAACAAAGAAGACCAGTCCTCATCAGACCCAATCCTAGCACGTCATAATGACCTTTCTGAGTGCTGGGAGGCAAAGGGAAGATCTGTGTGGGATGGTCTCTTAACAGACGAGCACCACCGCCACTCTCTTCGGATCTTGGGAACTATGTTTTTCAGAGTATTCCTTCTGTGGTGGCAGGGATGGAGATTGAGTGTAGACTCAGTAACAAGGATTTCCACTCCCTAAATCTGATCTGGCCGTGGCCCCCGTTGGGTGCTCAGTCTGCCAACATCACACACCAACACAGAGCTCACAGTGTGGCACTATTATTTGGGAGAACCAATCAGCCGCCTGGTGGCAATTTAAATACATCTAACCATTTTGGTCCTGTCAGGAACAATGATTTATCTCACTGGATATTGATTTGCTTTCCTTGGCCATAATTCTTCTGCCAAAATGATCATTCTTGGATTATAGAATGTGTTATTTATAATCATGGTATTTTTCTCAGCATTAACTTCTGACAAGAAGCTAATTTAAAAGCAAATGAAGTGCAACAGTTGGCCCATGAATTGTTGGAATTCACTCTCTTACCATGTTGCCCATTATCCTTCAGCTTGATCTAATAGAGTGGACTTCGAAAATTCAGTTACAGTGCTAGTGGGATGAAATCACTTCGTGGAGCTGGCATAATGCCTGAGATGCAGGACATGCTTGAAGCAGTGGTTAATTTATAATGTAGTTTTCCCCACAGTAAAGATACACAGGAATCAAGGGGTGCAAATGGGAATCACTTTTTAAACTATTACACCTAATGATCTACTAGCAGAGTTTCAGCTTTCAATCTCCACAGCACTGAGCTCTGCTGATGTAGAAAAGGCTTGGTTCTCAGGGCAGGGAATGCTTCTACCAGGGAACAAAACAATGGTTCCATCAATCAGGAAGCTAAGACTGCCATCTGGCCATTTTGTTACTGTACTGGATGGGACAACTGATCTTGAGTATCAATAGTAAATTGGTTTGCTACTACACAATGGAAACAAGGAGGAATCCCTGGGCCCCAGGAAATTCTCTTGGTAATCTAATAGTACTCTCATGTTCTGTAGTTATAGAAAACCTAGCACTCTCATATTCTATAGTTATTTTAAAAAAGTTATAGAAAACTATAGCAATCAGAACAGGCAGGACCATTTATGACACAAAAATTTCAAGGGTAAAGATGTAGATCACCCTACCATACCAAAAAATTGATTAGCTGAGACGTTTTCTGGGGACAAATAGAATAGGAGATGGCTGATGGGAGAAGTGAATTATAAATAACGATTATGGCCATGTGACCAGTCACACAAACAAACATTGCAGCAGTTAAAGATACTTTCTGTCTCACTTATATATGGACATTTGTATATATTAACTGATACTTTTCTTTTTCTCCTCACCCATTCTCATACGACCATCTCATAGTATTAATGTGTAAATCATGGTTATTTCTATATCTCAGTTTTAGGTTATATGATAGCAAAAGGTGATTGTGAGTCAGAAGATAAAGAAACACTTATTCCAAGAAGGAAAAATGGAACTTTGAATTTCTCTTTCTTCTTTCAGGTCTGGTTGTATGAAGAATAGTTGAATCATATAATGGGAAAGTATGATGTTGCTAATATCTCTATTTGTAAAGGTGGTCTTTGGATGCTGAGCTGACAGAGGTGTAGACTGCAGACTCCCATGATCTCAATGGGAGTTCCAGAAAGAACTGAGTAAACAAAGAAGACCAGTCTTCATCAGACCCAATCCTAGCACGTCATAATGACCTTTCTCAGTGCTGGGAGGCAAAGGGAAGATTTGTGTGGGATGGTCTCTTAACAGACGAGCACCACCGCCACTCTCTTCGGATCTTGGGAACTATGTTCTGTAGTTCTGTATGTTCTGGATTGTCTGTGGTTAACTGAGCACTATCACTCATTTTTAAGGCTGAGCTACATTTCCCAGAATCCCTTTTCCTGTACAGTTGTTGGTTAGAGTATGCTAATAAGAGAAACTTGTATGTGATTTGGACGATGGAAGTGAATCAGTTGCAGCCAAATGTATGGATAAACAAAAGATTCACCATGGTTTCCTAGCAAACCTTTAAGAATTACCTTTTTGTTACTGACTTCTGAGATGATTGGTGGAAGCTTCTCAGAGATTCTTGAGAATTTCAGTAAGCTTTTGAGAGCCACCTACCTCCATGCTCCAGGGTCAGTGAGATCTTTAGCATGAACTCTGATTTTTGGTGATAGCTCCTGTGACTTCTTCTCCTTCAGCTCTTCCAACAGTCATGAAAGTCCCTAATTGTATATTAACTTTCTTTTTTAAAAAAGATTTTATTTATTTATTCTTAGATAGGGGAAGGGTGGAAGAAAGAGAGGGAGAGAAACACCAGTGTGTAATTGCCTCTCATGAGCCCCCTACCGGGGACCTGACCCACAACCCAGGCATGTGCCCCGACTGGGAACCAACCAGCTACCCTGTGGTTCGCAGGCTGACTGGCACACAATCCACTGAGCATCAGCCAGGGCTATATTAAACTTTGTTCTATACAGAATACATAAAATAACTTCTTTTTTTCCTGGCATACTCTGACTGATACAAGATTCTAAAAGCTTCCGGAAAGAAAAGAGCAGATTGTATACAAAGGATGAGAAATCAGCAAGGCATTCAACATATCAACTGCAATATTGTAAGCTAGAAGAAAATGGAACAAAGCCATCATAATTCTGAGGGAAATCAATTTCCAAGCCAGTATTCCGTATCCAGCTAAATTATTAATCAATAATGCGTATAAAATAAAGACATTTCCAGACATGGAAAGTTTATAAAATTTTACCTTTTGTCCTCTTTTCTCAGGATGCTACTGAAAGATATGCAACATTAAAATTAAGAAATGAAGGAGAAAACCTGAGAAACTGATGTGGAATCTGAAAAACAAGGAAGCCAACACGAGAGGAATGAGGAGAATTTACCGGATGATTGTGGCAATTGTACAGTAGACTTGAAGACCAGGTAAGCCAGATTGAACAGAAGGATAGAAAGCTATAGGAGATGTGGCCAGGGAGAAAATAAGATCAGTGGATTACCTGGTGACTTTGACTACATTGAAAGGAATTCTTCTGTTCTACCAGAGCATTTAGGAAGAATTAATAATAGTATATAGAAAATGAAGCAACTGAACAAGTGCGGCAATGACTAACTTCTGGAAAAAGCCAATGTTGTACAAGGTGAAAATATAATTGTACTGTACAATAAAGGTCATCAATAAATAGTATTTTTGTAGTTATAATAATATAAATATTAAACATCATATTAACTAAGAATGTGCTACAACTATACTGGGAGAAGTGTTCATGTTGTGGGTGTGGTGAGGGTCTGTTTTGTAAGAGTCCTGAATTCTTATGTTCCGTCAGAAGAAATAAGTATATAATATTTAAAATAATGAAGGAAGAAGTAAAAACTAAAGAATATTATTTAGAAATTTGTAGATTACTATCAGAAGAAACAGCGAAAAGTTGAAAGGACTGCCTCTGAGAAACAAGAATAGAGTTGGGAGAAATGTAGGGCACAAAACGGCTATTTTTCCCCTACAATGCCTAGAGTACTACTTGACTTTTTAAAATAGATATATTTACTAGTCTAATAAAAATAAAAATTAAACATCAGAGAAAAGAGTCAGAAAAGTTAACACTCAACATCCTAATAAAAAAATGGGTAAGGCCATTTAGCAGGCAATTCACAAAATACAAAGAATCAACTGCTGTGAAAAAAATGCTTATTTTTCACTAAAACATCATTAAAATGGAAATATGCACAATGGTAATATATTTTCTTATTAGAGTACAAAATCTTTACTACTATGCACATTTTCCTTGTTTAGTAAGTGTAATAACTCTTGCTTTGGTGAATTTATTTCAAGGATGCAATAAGGTCATGCACGTGAACTCGAAACTCTTACACAACTACAAGAGAATGAAAGATAAGAAAGCTGCATCCATGTTGCAGATCTGCAGATGTTGCAGATAAAAACATAATGCTAATCTTCCCATTTTACAGACATTCTTATATTTAAATAAGTAGATAATTCAAATTGTAAAAATATTTCCCCATGATTTAATATGGTAGTATAAGTGAAAGAAATTTTTTACGTTTCCTGATTTGGCCCTGTGCAAAAATGTTTGCTTTCCCTTAATCTACATAATTACACTAGTGTAAAGGGACTTGGGGAGTATGATTATATAATACACACATCTTTATCAGATGTTTGAAAGGTGCCGGGCCATGTTCAGGGTGGCCACATACCCTGGTTTGTCTGAAACAGTCCCTGATTATGCCTCTTTTCTGGGAGTATTTATTAATTAGACTCACTTATATTTTCAAAGTTTTCTGATTTAGATGGTAAATTATATGGTCACAATTATAGTCCCCTACAGTGCAGGTATTAGTTATGCTAAAAATACAACAAAGTGCTTCAGATACCATATGGGAAAAAGGCAAGTTTGTTATATGGTATGTATTTTAAGACATCGAATTATTTATTTATTTAATTTATTTATTTATTTTAGAAAGAAAGAGACAGACAGACAGGCAGATACAGACAGACAGATGATTTGTTTTTCCACTTATTTATGATTTCACTGGTTGCTTTTTGTATGTGCCTGACCAGGGATCCAACCTGCAACTTTGGCATAGTGGAATGACGCTCTGGTTGAGCTACCCAGCCAGGGCTTAAATTATATTCTTGATGACATGAAAGGCTTTAATATGTGTGTGCCATATATCAATGTAGTTAGAATGAGTTTTTCATTTTTGTTTTCTCTCTCTCACAGGATAACCTGAATCTCTTCAAACAGTTGTACAAATGCTTTTTTAAAAATATTTTTTATTGATTATGCTATTACAGTTGTCCCATTCCCCCCCTCACTCCCCTCCACCCTGCACACCCCCTCCCACCCACATTCCTCCCTTTAGTTCATGTCCATGTGTCATACTTACAAGTTCTTTAGCTTCTACATTTCCCATACTATTCTTACCCTCTCCCTGTCTATTTTCTATCTACCATCTATGCTACTTACTCTCTGTACCTTTCCCCCTCTCTCCTCCTCCCACTCCCCTGTTGCTAACCCTCCATGTGATCT
>PVKM010016185.1:0-27109 GCA_004027735.1 Carollia perspicillata
GAAGACAGATAAATAAACAGATGATTATAATGTGTAAATTTTATGCTAGAGATTCACACAGAATACTCTACGATGGCTTTCTGGAGGAGGTAACATTTGAGCTGAGTTTCAAAGGACACGTGTGAATTAGATAAGGAATGGGTGGGAAGGGTGTTGTTGGCAAGGAGAGAGAGGAGAGGAGTGTGTAATGCTTGGGGAAGACTGCACACAGTTTAGTATAGCTGGTGCATTGTGTGGGATGTCAGGGGAGTAGACAGAGATGCAGCTGAAAAGGTGGGCGGGAGCCAGAGCAGAAAGACCCGTGAGGAGACTCCTGGATTTCATCCTGTGGGCCACGGGGCAGTGAGATGCTCAGATCTGTATCTGAGGAAGATCATGCTGATACAGAGAATGGATCGGAGAGGGGCAAGATGGGCAGCAGGGAGACTGGCAAGGCAGCTATTGTTTTAACCCAGGTGAGGAACCATGAACAACTGAATTAAGTACTGTCTGGTGTGAGGGATAATAACAGCTAGCACTTATGGAGCACTTACTCTATACCAAGAACTGTTCTACATGAATGCATTAACTTGCTCAGTTCTCTAGCTATGCACGAAGTGAAACTGTCATCATTCCCATTTTACAGATGAGGAGAATGAGGCACAAGGCCACACACACCTGATGAATGCAGATTTGTCCTCAGGCCATGTACAGGGTTGGGGAATCTAGGGGAAACAGCAATTTTAGGGTGCAGCTGTGGGATCAAAGGAAGAGGATGAGCTCTGTTTGGACCATTCATTTGAGATGCCCGTGGGACTCTGAGAGGAGGTGTTTGACAGCACCTGGACTGCTGGCTCTAGAGCTCAGGAAACAGAGTTGGACTGGGGATGGCAATCTGAAAGTCACAGTAAAGGCCAAACTAATTCAAGGACAATGCAGACTGGGGGATGCCAAAAACAGCATCGTGGAGGGCCTGTCATCTAAGGGGTGAGCAGGGAAAGAACTGCTTATGAAGGGGACTAAGTAAGAGGAGCAGGCAGAAAGTTGAGAAGACAACCAGACCAGGATGGAGAAGAGTATCACAGGGAGAGCATGGTCCAGTGACTCTGCGGAGAAACCTGGTGGGATGAAGGCTGAGGGGTGAGGAGCATTCTTATCAACAGAGATAGGTTTGGCCACAAGATTTCATGGCTGACCTTGACAAAGTTTCAGTGGAGTGCTCGAGGTGGGCTGGGAAGTGAAAGAGAGGTGAGGAGGTAGAGAGTTCTCTGCAAAAAGAACTCTTTGGAGACTCTTTGTTAGAAAGAATGGAGAGAGAGACGCTTGGGCAGAGGGGAGGCAGGATGGAGAGATGCTCTCTCCTTGTAAGACTTGTGCATATTTTATGCGGACTCATTTTGGGACTCCAGCTCATCCCAGCCAATCAACAGTTCCCCTCCCTCCTCCAGTCCTTGCCATCACCTCCACCTGGATAAAAACAAGTTCTCATTGTGCAGGGAAAAATAATGAAAACCCACCTACTGGTACAATCATGTGGGGATCTGAAGATATTTCTATTTTAGAGGCTGAGTGGCAACAAGTGATGAAGTAGGTAAGCTGGTGGATGCCTAATGGATTCTTATTTTCGTCTCTTTATGGGGAACAATGTACCCTGTGGTTCACGGAGCGAATGGCCACGCAGCAGGCTCTTCTGCTTTCTGCTGCCTCCCTGGTGCTTTCTGGAGCAGAGCTGGCTGCTGCTGCACTTCTGAGGCTCCTGCTTTGGCAGTTTGAAAGTTGCTGAAGGCACAGGTAACAAGTTCTCTCCCCTGCCTCAAAAAAAACAAACAGGGCAAACCTCCATTTCTAGTGGGGCCCATGAAAACACAGCTACTATGGATCATGAGTTTGGCTGTGAGATGGACATGCGAGCCGTCTCTTGTGAAAGGCACCGAGGAAGTCATGTTGGGGACCTTGAGGGGAGCTGTCCACAGCAGGCGGGGGGCACCCCTCTCAACCATTGGGCCTTTTTATTTGGGGTGGGGGATACTGTTTCCCATGGGAAACCGTGGAGGGATCCCCTCTAAATGTTGGCAATGTGATCATCCTACATCAGGGGCAAAGGCTTGGGCTTCTGCCGGAGCCAATGGAGCTCACACACCAGCCAAGGACCTAGCTGAGGCCAGCAGGACCCAAGTGTTGGTGTTTGCCTTCATGTACAGCCCCAAATAGGCTTGAGGACAGCTGCTGGATGCAGGGTAAGACATGACGATGGGCATTCTCATGGTACTTGGGGTATAGCTCAAGCGAAGAGCCAACACAGAGCCAGGTGGTGGAATTGAAATGCTTCTCATACCTAGTGGCTCCCAACTGGGCAGTGATTTCCAATGTTGGTTTCCCAAGGGGTTTCTGGCACCCTCAAATATAAACCCAGGGCCACGTTTTTCAGAGAATTTCCCAAACATTGAAGCTGGTGGCCAATCAACAACCCAGGATCTCCTGAGTCATTTTCAGGCCTACCAAGAAGCATGGGCAAGATGATAGATTAAATATTTGATGACTACATGGATATAAACACTTATTTATGTTTTAAAAAATATTTTATTTATTTATTTTAGAGAGAGGGGAAAGGAGGGAGAAAAAGAGGGATGAAAAATATCAATGTGTGGTTGCCTCTTACATGCCCCCCCACTGGGGACCTGGCCCACAACCCAGGCATGTGCCTTGACTGAGAACCGAACCTGTGACTCTTTGGTTCACAGGCTGGCACTCAATGCACTGAGCCATGCCAGCCAGGGCTGGATATAAACATTTAGAAAACAAAAATCTTTGAGGCCCTTTGTGCAGGGGGTGGGAGGTGATAAGACTCTTGATATCAAATCACGACTGGCTGTCCCACCAGGAATCAGCAATCACTTTATATTTGGGGCACAGAGTCTGACCGGTGATGTCAACACTGAAGACAGTTTGTCTTATACTCTTACAGTGAAACCATCTCAGATTGGCACTTGCACAAACATTCACTTACTCATGTAATTCTCCCCAAGAATTCCAGAGTTCTGTCCTGGCCCTCTCATCTGTTCCATCTACTCTTCTGTATACAGATGGCTTCTGGATCTACAACTCGAGCCCTGACGTCTTTCATAAGCTTTTGGTTTGATTAGGGTCTCTGAGTGTACAGCCAGAAATAATAAGATATCATCATCGATCACAGCCTGGCTTAACATCCTCCGGCAGGAGGGCCCTTAGGGCAGATTCTAATGGGAGTTTTGGCAGGGGTGGGTGGTGGGGGCAGGGAGAGCGTTAGAGCACAGCATTTGCTCGCTATTTGAGCACAGAGTGCAGATGGGAGCGTTCGAGTGTCTTTATTCTCTCAGCAACACACATTTGCTGAGCTCATATATAATCAAGACACTGGGAATATACTCATGCATACAATCAGAAAGACACAATTGTTGTTCTCAGGGAGCTGTCAGTCTACGGTGAGACAAGGCTGATGGAGGCCAAAGAAGAAAGTTCCTAAGAGGCGGGTGTAAGGAGCAGTGATGCACAAGATAAAGTAAGTCCTGTAAGGAGAGTTTTGTATCTCTTTAGGAATGTGACAAAATTGCCAAACCCTACTCCATCCTGCGAGCACCCCAAGGCTGGGACCAGGCCTTGCTTACCTTTATTTTCCCAGCACAGTAGGTGCCCAGTGAATATTTGCTGGAGGAATAAGTGAATGTACAACCTGTTGTGTGGAGCAACTAGCTGCTCCTTGGGGAGTGGCAGGAGGGGACGGGAAGGTCTTCTTAGAGGCCATGCTCTCTGAGCAGTATTTGGAAATAGGAAGAGGCCTTTGCCAGGTAGGTGAGACAAGGAAAGGATTCTGGGCAGAAGGAACAGTAGGTGCAAATGCATGAAGGCAGACATCCAAGTGTGTGCTGTATTGGGTGGATGGTTCTCCATACTGGAATGTAGGGTACAGGTTGGCCAGCCACATGCAGACAATGAGGCTGGAGAGGGGGCAGGGGCAGGTGGAATAGGGCCTCAGAAGCCATTCTAAAGGGCTGGGATTTTGCAAGTTATTGGAAGCCTGGTAATTTAAGGGTTTTGGGCAGGGTAGCTATGTGACCACTGGGCTGAGAAAGGGGTGCTAACAAGGAGCAGGCTCCAAGCCCCTCTTCTAAAATTAGGGCTGCTGTTTACTCCAGCTCCTACAGAGCAGGGAGTGGGTGCAAAGTGCAAAAGTACTGTCAGTCAAACTTCCAGGTGGTAGCTGTGTGCTTGAGTGACACAGGCAGGGACTCCCAGGCTGTTAATGCTGGAGGCCCTTTGAAGTCATTTAACCCATCCTCCCATGCTATGCATGGGAAGCCTGAGGCCCAGGGAGAAAAGCAACCTGTCTGAGGTCTCATGGCACAGCCAGGACTGGAGTCCAGGCCTGTGGGCTCCTGGGCTGGTTCTCTCTTTGCAGATAGATCTGGCTCAAAGCGGAGCCCCGCTGCCCTCCTGGCTATGCAACCTGAAGCAAGTTACTTAACTATGTAGTTTTGTCATCAGGACGTGAAGAGAACAATGCCTTTCTTCTGGGGTTGTTGTAGGGGCCTAAACGAGATAATGCAGCTTAATGCCCGGCAGGTGCATTATCTGCATTATCACTGTGCTCAGTGAGCCTCCAGGGCTTGGCTCCTGCTAACAGCACAGTATCCCAGGCCTATCTCTGGTGATGGTGGCCCTGGGGTCATGTAGGGGCTCAGTAGCAGCTGAGCCAGCTAGGGGGCCATTCCTCAGGTTGTCCACACAGGCAGGGGCATACCTTGGCTCAGTTGGGGTTAGGACAAATACTGATTTAAAAAAAGCAACTTGTTCTGCATTACAAAATAAAATGAAGACATACTGAAAGAGGTGCATATGTACTTTGGCGTGGGTGGGATGCTTTTTACCATGAGAAAGGACTTTTCCACTTACATTGAGATTCATGGCAGGATTCCCTGAAGTCCCAGCTCCTCTTAGAGCTCTCGCTTGGAGTCGGTTTCCCTCGAGTGATTAACACCGGCTTTCCAGGAAAGAGCCTTCTGCTCCCCACAGTCTTGTCACCCCTCCCAGCTTTCTTCAAGACTCCCTTGAGCTTTGACCCCAAGTAGCAGAATCCTGAGAGGGGAACAATGTAGACTCATACATAGGGTTTCGCGTGCCACCAAGAAAGGAAAACCACTGCTAATCGTAACTGTGAGATGCAGTTCATTGAGGAACAAATCCTTATTTCAGAAAGGTTACAACGTGAAAAAAAAAATAGGCATCTGAGAATCAAAGAAAGCAGTGTCTGAGGGCCAGGGTCAGCTGGGCCAGGGTCAGCTGGGCCCAGTACTGATGGCAGGATGGAAATGCAAATGGGGGCCAATCCCCAAACGACACTGGGCCTCACAGTATTTATTTACCCTATTTTTCTGTGTGAGCACAGACACTGGCTCTGTTTTGTGTACCACTGTGTGCCCATCACTTCACTCAGAGTAGGTGTTCAATAAACATTTACTGAATGAGAAAAACAAAACAAAGCCACATTTATAAAACATTTATAAAACATGAGGAAAAACCCAGAAAAGAAAATAAATCATTCATAATCCCCACATCGGGCATATTTTGGCTTATTTCCTTCAAATCCTATGAATATGCTCTTTTATATACATGTAAACATAACACATTATCAGATTTAGCTCCGGGATCTGTTTTTGTATTTCTCTATTAATATGAATGAAATGATAAAATGAGATGATGTGGAAACGCTTTGAAGACTGTAAAGTGTTGAACCAAATCTCTTATTATTAGTTATAATTATCACAGCAATATGGGTATGAATGAGGCTGATTTTCTGCGAAGCAAACAATGAATTTGCCCTCTGGAGCTGGGAATGTGTTCTGCTCCTCCTCACGGTGGGGAGTCCCTCTGTTTCCTATGAGGAAGAGAAAGAGACTGAAGGACTCTTAGAAGTCATCAGCTCCGACTTCCCACTCAGCCTAGAAATTTCTTCAGTGTCACTAATGGAGGGCAAGTGGGGGTGGGGGAGAAATAAGCACATCTCTCAGGCCGACAATGACCAACAGCAACCTGCAAAGAGCTTCCTCCTTTCCACCCCTCGCTAGCGGCTCGAAGAAGGTTTCAGAGAAAGCTGCTCCCCTCCCCTGCGTACTAACCACAATGAGGACAGAGGTGTCAGCACACGCTAAGTCACTTGTGACAGGCACGGCACTTACAGTAAACAAACCACAGAGTTGGATTTGCTCTGGACCCCTCGTCAAACATTCACCTTTAGAGAGTCAAGGAATTCACGTTCACAGCTAGTAATTAGTCTAATCCATGCCTGGGTCTTTGAAGGGAGGAAGGTGTACTCACACAACACACCAAGGAAGGACTGACAAGGATTCTCTCCTTGACCAAACCCTGGCCAGGCTCCTCGGAGCCCTCTTCTCCACTAAGCCTCAGTACTGGTCTATAGAGACCTGAACGACTAACAAAGTTTCCCTCTTTTCTTTCTTTTTTTTTGGTAATCTATTGATGAGAGAGAGACAGAGAGAGAAACACTGGTGTGTTGTTCCACTTATTTATGCATTCATTGGTTGATTCTTGTATGTGATCTGACCACGGTTTGGTTCCGCAGCCTTGGTGTTTTGGGACGATGCTCTAATCAATCGAGCTACCTGGCTAGGGCACTAACAGTTTCGAACAGCTCAAAGCTACATTCCCTAGGATGACCCTGGATGCCCTCTTCTTCTCTCCCTCCCTTACAGAGTCCCTGTCTGAGAAGACTCAAAGCTGCCAAAAGAATTTACTACTTGTTCCTGCCAGCACCTGAAGATAGGACCTCGGTCTCCCCGTCTTCATGGGAGGGTTGGGGTATAATGTGGATGAGCATCAGTTGGGAACGCAGGTGGCCTTCACAGGGACCAACTTCTCCTTCCCACTCTTTGCAATTTTTCACTTCTTGGATCTTCTCAAGCCCCTCTGTTCCTATTCCCTGCCCCACCCTGATTTTTCCTTTAAAACGCCCAGTCGCTTCTGTACAAATCGAAGCTGAGTTCAGTTCATGCTGAGCCTTCGTTGCAATGAGTACATTACTGATTAAAATCTGCCCTGGCCGCTGTGCTTGTATCTGGCTTTGTTTATCTTTGACAGAACTCGAAGGCTGGCTCTCACAACCAGGTTAATAGCTTGGGCTCCAGTTCCTTCATCTGCACGCCTTGGCTTGTTGCATTCTTACTCAATAAATTTTTTTTTCAATTGCAGTTGACATTCAATATTATATTAGTTTTGAGTGTATAGCACATGGTCAGACATTTATATACCTTACAAAGTGACCCCCCAATAAGTTGAGTACCCGCCTGGAACCCATGCACAATTATTACAATATTATTGACTACTCTCTAGGCTGTAATTTACATTCCTGAGACTATTTTTTTTCCCTCAAACCTTCAGCCCCGAACTTGGCTCCCGGCTGTCTGGTTCACATCCTCCTTCCTTGTCCTCAAGGATAGGTTTTCTGGGCGCACAGCTAGGTTCCCACCTTGCATACCTCTGCACGCTTCATTTCTGCTCACGCCACCTGTCTTGGCCCTTGGGGCCTACAAGGCCAGCCCAGCATCCTCTGCCCCGGCCCCAAAGCTGCCACCCCACCCCCTACATGCTGCAGTGGAGGCTGACCTTGGCCTTTAGCAACTGCCCAGGCATTAAGTACAGGGCACAGTTCCTGAGGCCTACACCATCAATTTCCCCCAGAGATTAAAAAATATAGCTCACTTACAATTTAAACCCAGATTCTAATACAGGATATTATTGTTTTATAAAATGTTTAAAGAGCTCTGGTCAGTACTAAATGAAAGATGACATTTGAGTTAAACTTGAAAAACAAGCTGAACTTGTGAGTTACATGTGTACCTCTTCGCAGATCACTCCTGCACTGTGCGCCCCGATTCTCCCTTTCAGGTGTGGCAGCTGGTGCCTCCGACCACTCACTTCCCCCACTCTTTGCCCGGGGCCTCCCAGGGCGAATTGTCTTGTATGATCTGGGTTAGGACTTCCTCAGAGGCACAGCCTAGCCAGCTTTCCTTCTAGGCAAACCGGCGAGGAGAGAGAGAAATTGTCCCTGTGTCCTTCCACAGTCCTGCTTTGACACTTCCTCCCGATAGGAGAATGTGCGGACATCTGTCTTCTAAGACATGAAACCCATGTGAGACATGAGGCTATGCCAGTCCTCACTCCACTGACACGCAGAGTTGATGCAGCAGCCCTGCTTGGCCGGGAGGGTCCCTTCCCAGCACTAAATGAGAGAGCAGGCAGGAACCATGCAAGAGGCTTCCCTCCACCTAAGCTCCATTACGAGAGTTGATGCTCCCGTTCCTTTGCCTTTGTGCAGGCAACTTTGAATTATAGCAACGCAAGTGATGCAACATATCAAATCCTGGTTAGCAGTTTCCCATAGCATCCACTGTTCTGACTACCCCTCTCCCAAATATTTTTTCCCAGAATGTTCTAGTTAAAGAAACCAAACCCCCAAACAACGAATTCAGTGAAAAAGAAAAGCAGCTGGGTATCCTTCACACCCAGTTTTGGGAATCGACATGCAGTACTGCAGGACTGGGGTATGAGAATTAGCCGACATCTTCTCCACTTTCAGGGTGAGTCCCTTAACTGAGCCCAGCCACGCTCCAGCCTTTTGGGTGATTCAGAACCTTCCAGAAGTGGGAATCCCATTTCTCCTCCTCTTCCCTCTGCAGGCAGCCGGGACAGGCCGAGGACCACTGACAGAGCCCAGGAACTTACCCTCTGCTCCTGTGTGGCCACGAAAGTCTGGAACCCGGGAGCCACCCCAAAGCCCAGCTCTTGGATGAAAGGCGGCTCAGACTGACTGTGGATCTGAACTTTCACTCCTGCTTCGAACGTCGTTTCCTCTGAAAGAACAAAGGTGGACAGAGCCATGGGTCAGCGACGACAGATGCTGTGGGCTCCTGGGACTGAAAAGCTCAAGGGGACATAGAGAGGCCACATCGTAGGCAGAATAAAAGCCCTCGAAGTCGTCTACCTCCTTAGCCCTGGAACCTGTCAATATGTTACCTTCCACGGCAAAGGGACATTGCAGATATGATGAAGTTAGGGATCTCATGATGGGAGAACACCCTGGACTATCCACGTTTTCCAGTGTAATCCTAAGGGTCCTTGTAAGAGGGAGGAAGGAGGAGCAGAGTCAGAGAGAGAATGGAAACATGCTATGCCACTGGCTTTGAAAACAGAGGAAGGAGCCACCAGCCAAGGGATGTAGGCAGCTTCCAGAGGCTAGAAAAGGCAAGGGAGTAGATTTTCCTAGAGCCTCCTGCTAACACCGAGATTTTAGCCCACTGAAACCCATTATGAACTTCTGGCCTCCAGAACTGAAAAATAATAAATCTATACCGTGTGAAGCCTCTAAGTTGGTGGTGATTTGTTTCAGTGGCAATCAGAAACTAATTCAGGTCAGTTAGGCCAAACTGGAGTGGGATTATGAAATGGGATTATTATGTGAATCAGGCCCCTTTATTTTATTCACAAACTTGCCTGCTGGGCTGTGAGCTGCAGGTAAGGAGATCAGGAGGAGGAAAACGTGATGATACAGCAGCAGACATAGAAATACAGGGCTGGCCCTGTATTGTGGTATACATGTGGTATACCATGCATCAGCCTGTGCCTTGGAACTGAAGGGGAGGGGCCACTAAAAAAGAAGCTTGTGCCTTTTTTCCTTTGGCAGGAAACACGGCCCCTGGCAGTGGGAGGTGGCAGGGGTGGCAGAGTGTGGCTCATCCTGTATGTTGGTGCTCAAAATTGGTGGAGAATGAACCTATGGGGAAGCCGTTAGTGGGCTTCCTTCTCTGTCTTAACGTTTCCAAACAGCCTGCAGAAAAAGTTTCCTAAAATGCAAACCTGTGCAACTCTCTCCTGTGTTTATAAGGAACCCAATCCCCTTAACCTGCTCCTTTTCAGCCTTGCTCTGGGCAGCCTTCTGCTTTGTGGCACCATGTGGTGCAAGCCTCCAGGGCTGCCCAGATTGGTTGTTACTGGTCCTTGCTCGGCACAGATGCACCCAGACCTCCTTTTCCCTGGAGGTCTCTCTACCTTGTGCACCTGTCCATCTCCCTACTCATCACTGGTCCCTGGAGATTTAGCTCCCAGCCCCACTCAGAGCAACTCCTTCACTTGTTCTGCTGAATTCTTCACCTAGGCCTGGCATGCCTCTGCCACACCAGGTAATAATCTTATATTTGACGACTGTGCGTCCACAGGCTGGGGCATCTTGAGGCCAGGATCTGGGCTTTCTCTCTGGATTTCAATGATCCTGCATAGAACAGGCATCCACCGGGTAGTCAGGAATGTGTGAATGATTTGCTACTCAAACCTTGTTCACTTATCAATGGGCAAGGTCAATGTAGAGTCCAAACCAAGGAGTGTTCTAAAAGGAGAGGGTAAAGAGAGGGCGGGCAAGAGAAGATGTGGGGAGGGGACTGAGGTCAGAGGTCAGGGAGGGTGGGAGACATGTGTCAGCACTGGAGCCATAGCTCTTAGGGGCAGAGTTTTGGGACATGAACTAAAGCTGGCACAGAAAAGGAGGGCGAGGAAGGAAGGGCTGGGTCAGGCAAATGGGCAGGATCCACAGACAGCATGGGGACCAGTGACCAAAGCAGGGAAAGGGGTATGGAGCTGGGTGAGAATTCCGAGGTTGGGGCTACATGGAAAGAAAGGGTTAGTAGGCAGACAGGGCCAGGCAGGGCTTTCATAGTCTAGATGAGGAGTACAGTGGCAGACACAGGGGCTAGGAAAAAGACCCTCTGTCTCCCATTCTATGTCTCTGGTGAGGGAGAGAATACCAGGCAATCCACAAGCACACCCCCCTTCCCTCTGCAGTCAACTGTTCTTCCCTGTCTTTACGCAGATCACTCAGTCCCAACTCCTGTCCATCTGACCCTCCTTGTATATATACCTGTGGTTCTGTGTCCCTCTCTCCTGCCCGCAG
The DNA here is from genome assembly GCA_004027735.1 of Carollia perspicillata. Classification (NCBI taxonomy): domain Eukaryota; kingdom Metazoa; phylum Chordata; class Mammalia; order Chiroptera; family Phyllostomidae; genus Carollia; species Carollia perspicillata. The sequence goes on from PVKM010016185.1 coordinate 10,973, forward strand.
TGAATGCCTCAGAGGACAGAGTGCCCATTCCAGTTCATTCCAGTGCCCATTGCCTCTCCCAGGGCCTGGCCCACAGGTTGATTGGGAGGGGGTCTTGGGGAGGGAGGATGGGCAGGAAGACAGGCGTGAGCCATCAGCTTTCCGGGGCTGTGTTTTATAAGGCCTGCCTGAGAGTGGGGCTGAGGAGAGGTGTGGGAGCCCCAAGAATGGGCTCTCAGTCGGGAACAGAGTGAACGTGTTGTGACGTTAGGATTACAGGATGCCAGCGCTCGGGTGAACTGAGCGCACATTCAGAGGCATTCAGCGTGGGAGAGGTGCCAAGGCTTGTTTCCACAGCCAGCTGAGGCCGGGCGCCTGCTAGAGCCCTGAGCTTGGGAAGCCTTAGAGCCAGTGAGACAGGCTCAAAGGGGGGCTCCTGCAGCTCGCGGGGAGGCGAACAAAGGAAGCCTTTCTGTCCGAAATGCTGCGTGCCTGTGCCAGTGAGCACTTCCAAGGCTAATCAGACTTGGGGAAGGTTCACAAGGGGAGTTGATTCAGAAGCAGCAGGTGCTGGGGCAGAGTAAAATCCTGAGGTGATCTCCTATCGTTACAAACATCCACCGACCAATGGGCATGGGCGGAAAAGGGGGATGGGTGAAAGGTAAACGTCCTCTGCTCTCTTCGGACCAGCGCTGTCCAGTGGAACTTTCTGCGAAGATGGAATGTTCTGTGATCTGTGCTATTCAACATGGCAGCCACGCGAAGTAGGATTAGTGCAGCTGAGGCACTGAAATTTTAATTAATTAACTAATTAATTCCCCCTAGCTTTACTGAGGCGTAATTGACAGAATTATAAGATATTTAAAGTGGACAACATGATGATCCGAGATCTGTATACATTGAAAAATAATTTCGTCCACTTAATTAACACATCCATCACCTTGCACATTTACCTTTCCTTTGCTCACTTTATGAATTTATTTGAATTTAATTTTAATTCATTAACTTAAATTGGAAGAGCCACACGTGGGCGGCACAGCTGTAGAATGTGAGCTGTGAGCAGACCCCAGCCCTCTCAGACCAGGCGGTGAGGAGGACTCCACCGCCCTGCTTTCCTGAGCAGCTGCCCCTCTGGGTCTCTTGCCAGGAGGCCCTGGGTGATTCGGGTGGGGTTCTGAGCAGCAGAATTCATGGTCTGCCCATGACTGCAGTCCTAGATCGTCTCTGGCTTTGGCCGAAGTGCCACTTACTACTACGACGCCGGGTAGAGTTTGTTTCTCTTCCTTCACAGAACCGCCCTTGGCTGCCCTTGGCTGCCCTTGGCTACGAGTGAACAACAGCCCCCCTTATGTCCTTGTTCCATACCCACCCTCAGTCTCCCCATTTCCTGGATGGGGCGCGTTATCAGTATATATATAAAGACCCAGTTGAAGAGCTGAAGTTATCAAACATAGTGTTAGAGCCAAAGGCTCAGGCTAGGCACCTTCCAGGCTCTCAAGGTAGAATGAGATTGGAATCACCTACACAAAACAACAGCAGCAGCAATAACAATAACGATAGCTGGGACCACCCATGCAACTTTTAGGTCCCAGTGCAATAGGAAAATATGGGGCCCTTTACTAAAGAAGTATTGAGCTTTAAGACAGCAATAACAGGACATTAAGCCCTTCTGAGCACGGGGGACCGCACAGGCCACACATCCAGGAGGCCGGCCCTGGCGATAACCCAGATTGGTGCTGGGCAGAACTATTCACATTCTCACAGTCCTCTCACCACTAAATGATTCAACACTGAGCTGCTTCAAAGGGTGCAGGCCCCTAGTGCAGTAAAGACTTGTTTACACATCAGGAATAGCAGGATTCAAAGCCCCAGAGAGCAAGAGAGAGCGAGAGAGCAGAGAATGGACAAGTTACCACACACACAGTGTTGGGAACCCTTGTTAATTGGGACCAAGCTGAAACCCAGACAGCTTAGCATAAAAGATGATGTTGAATCACGAGGAGGGTGGTACAGCACGTTCAACCTGCAGAGGCTGAATCTCTTTCATTTTTCAGGAGCACAGCCATGGTAGTACCAGGTGAGGTCTACCTGTGGAGCATTTTCTGCTTGTGCAGAGAAGATTTGGGGGCTCCGCAGGAGGAGAGAGGGAGCGATGGGTAGAATGTGTAATGAGGCGGGGAAAGTACATTGCAATAAAAGAAGCTTAAATCTTTAATCTTTGCAAATTACAGGAAACACGCTGAGGAAATAAACACTGGAGAGAGAAGTAGGAAGGGAAGCTGCTCTCAAAATCCGGAGAAATTTTCTAGGCTAAGGCAGCGCTGGGCTGATGCAAAGCAACTTTATGTTGGACGAGTCTGACTTTGTAACTGTGGCTGGGAAAGCCAGCTTGGAGGGAGAGGGTGGAAGGGATGCCAGCTGCATGGTGGGGGGTCATCTCAGTACATGACGGCTTCTGCTTGTCCGACCCCTGGCCACTCCTCGCCACTGTGCTCTCTCCCTGAAAGCTGCCCTGGTCAACACTGTACTGATGGGCTCCCTTACCCTCTGCTTTTGATTGGGTCCAGCCAATGGTGGTCCAGGTAGGAAACCAGAGGACAGAGGAGGGTCAGGGTGGATCTCCAGTCTCTCAGCTTCATTTGCTGGGTCATGACAGGTTAGCAGCATGTACCTTGAAGACCACAGCTCTGGGTTGGGAAACTAGGGGGAGCTCTTTTTACTGCCTCCTACCTGGGTTCTGGTACCAGCCCATTCCCCTGTTTCCCTTGGGGTGGTTCTCCCTGCTACCGGGCCCAGGACATTCCACCATCCCATATTGCCTTCCCTCAGCCTTGCCCACACCTTTGTAAACAGTCCTGCGTGAATATTTTCCCTTGTATTACCCTGTCTCTGGCAGCTGTTGATTTCCTGTTTGGGTCCTGATTGGTCGAGCCCCCAGACAGGGCTCCCTGAGAGACAGCAAGAGGCCCCTATCTGACACCATTCACTGAAGGACAGCCATTATGTTTGAGCAGCTTTAGGGATGGGGACCTCACTACCCGCAGGGGCAGCCATGGTTTTCAGAGTTCATCCTTCATTCAGGGGAAAATTGCCTGCTTATAGATTTTATCCCTGCTCCTAAGATCCCTCCTTCCACTTGACAACCCTCCAAGGACCTGAGGTGCATACTGTGACCGACAGAGTCTTCTGTGTCCATGCTAACCTTCCCTGCTAGAGCCGACCAGCGTGTCTGGGTCACTGGAGGCCTTGTTAGAAGGGCTGCTCTCAGGGACGCACTTGACAGGGCCAGGCTTCCATGGGGTGGGGCTCAGGACCCTCTCCTCATCTCCCCCGGGACAGCCAATTAATTGCCTATGAAGTTCACGGGGGCCCACCTCCCACACTGGGTAGGGTCAAGGTGGGCGGAGCTTTGGCACACAGAGATGGTGTAGCTCTTTCTCCAAGGAGTGAGCCAGGCATTCTGAGGCAGCGGCAACGCAGGCCCGTTCTCCCTTCCATCTGGTTGACCCCTACCAGCTTCACTGTCACCACCTCCTAGAAGCCACCTCCTGGGTGTCCCCACATCTGGTATTTACCGTTTTCACGGTTAGTCGTACCTTTCTCTCCATTAAGACTGAGAGACTCCTTGGGGACAGAGTCAATGTTTTATTTACGTTAATATGCATAATGCCTGGCATTCAGTAGGTGCTCAATAAGTAAGTGCTATTGAAGTGAACAAAACTGCATGGCTGACCTCTGAGACTCGCAGAATCCTCCCCTCTCCCCCTTGTTGTATAGATGAGCAATAGTGATTCTGAGAGGGTGACAGATTTGTATGGGTCCCACAGTGAGTTTGTGGCCAAGCGGGGTCCATGTCATGATAGTGCAGGACCCCTTGTCACATCGTGAGGCAGCAGACGGTAACAGGCTTGTGTGTGGCTGTGTGGGGACTTGAGACCAGAGCTCACAGGGGCTGAGCAGGGATAACAAAGCCTGCCTGTGACGGCCCCCTAAAGGGACACAGCTGGTGTTACTGTCTAGTGTGACTGCTCTCTACCTGGTCTCTGCTGATCAGGAAATCACAGTGGCTCACCCAGTGGGGAGCTGTTTGTTGAGATGAGGCCTGTCCTTGGGGCCTCACTGTTCCCCATGATCAGGGAGACAGGCCCGGCGTGTCTACTCCATATTGCAGGCAGGGGAGGGCCTGGGCCCATCCATCACTGGGCCATTCTCCCATCCCCAAGTGCCTTCTCTGGCTGCCACTAATGACTCAATGCTGTGGCACAGCAATTTCCTGGGGACTGAAAAGTGTGTGTGTATGTATGAGAGGGAGAGGGAGAGGGAGAGAGAGAGGGAGAGGTAGAGGAAGAGAGAGAATGAGAGAGAGAGAAACAGGGAGGGAGGAGACACAGTAAAGGAGAGGCCCAGGGTCTGTGATTCATGGATGAATCACAGAATTTTGGAGCTAGGAGAGCCCTTGACACTTTTTAAATCTAACTAATGTTCCATCTTTTAGGTGAGAAAATTGAGACTCACAGAGAAGATGGTACCCACTGGCCACATGACAGGTGGTGGCTTAGTAAAGCCCAAGAACCAGGTCCCTTGATTCCTGATCCTCCTTTGCCCTTTGCCAGTTGACCAGAAGAGACAGCGGTCCCAAATGACAAGCCAATACGGTTCTAAGCTGGACAGGGATAAAGGGGGAAGAATGATTTAATTTGTACTGGGTTTGGCAGCCTATCTTCTCTCATCTCAGAGTTGAGTGGAAAGCTCACTGAGTATGCGGCGGTGACAATGATAGGGACTGAGGTCCCAGCTCTAGCTCTTGAGAGTCCTGGTGGAAAGGGTGTGCCAAATGCTGTTTGGGTGGTCAACCAGGGGTGCCACCTTGGCCCTTCATGGTCTCTTGGCTTTTACAGAGAAACTCAAGCAGGCTGACGTGGGGCTGTGAGGAGAGGAGCAAGGAAGCATATCAGGAAAAGCGTGGGCTCCGGGTCTGACTCACAGCCCCACTGCTGAATAGCAGTGCGACTTCGGATAAGTTATACTGCCTCTCCGAGCCTTAGTTTCCTCTTCACTGAAATGAAGGGGGCGCTGATCTCTCCTGTTATTTTCAGCTCTGAAATTCTATGAGCTGGGGACCAAGTACAAGTCTTCCAACTTCACTGCATCTGATTTGAACTTCCTGAAAAGTAGATTTATTAACAAAAGATATAGGCGTTCCACACTCACATCAAGCCAGAAGAGTCCGATTTTCCTACGGACAACCAAAGAATCCATAAATTGCTACCTAGCTGGAATTGGGTGACATGCATCTTGTCCTCCCTGTCGGCCCTTCCCCTGGCAGACAGGCCCAGTCAAGCAGTATGCCCAGGTGAGAAAACCCGCACCCAGCACAGAGATGCGCACACTCATACTTGAGTGCCCCTGGGTGACATTTAGAGGCTAGGCAAGCTTCTGGAGGAATTAAAATTGGCATTCATCCCCATGCTGGACGGAATGCAATTACGTCTGTTCTGGGCAGCATCGGGATGCGGCAGAGTGTTCACACCAACGGCTCCTGACCCAGCATATGTTATCAAGTGGCCACAAGAGTTTGGTGGGGGCTGCAAACCCCAGCCCCCTCCTGCAGAGCCTCCAAACACACGAGCATTTTAAAGGCCCCAAGACACGCTGCGGCAAAAACAAGTTCCCCTCTGTTATACCGACTGCCACCCAAAGCAACCCTTTCCCCCGCTTTTTCTGTTTTCACTTTTAAGGAGCACTATAGCTCTTGGTGGAAAGAGCCGAGGACCAAATCAGAAGGTAGGGACTGACTGCTGAGTTCCAATACTTTTTTAGCCCTGAGATCATGGGAAAGTCATTTGGCCTCTCAGAGACTTGCTTGCCACATCTGTTAGGTAAATGGGTTGATCTGTTAAATGGTGGAACTGCTCTGTCTATGTCTTAGGAGTGTGCGCACGAGGACCAGAGGATAGAATGCAGGCGATGCCCCTCCTGTGCTGTAGAGCAACACGCCCGTGCTGGGGAAGGAGATGGTTAACGTTAGGTCTTAGATGTGCAACAGAGGAGAATGGCTACACTTAACATATCCCTGGTAAATAGAATATTTACAAAACATGCATTAGCGAAGGCACCCTGTGGGGAGTTGGGGCTGGTCTCATTACAGAAAGATTTATTCCAGGGATTCTTTAAATGAGTTTTCCTAGTGCATTCAGGCTCAGAGATTATAAATTATTTGCTAAGAAGGCTGCTAAGTCTGGGTGGGCGACTGGCATGCAGGAGATACCACCCTTGAAAAGACATCGGGAGTGTCATGTCTTTGAAATTGTAGGGGAAGTTGGTGGGTGATTAAGATTCTATTCATAGAAATTCTGTTTACACCCACTGGTGGCGGAAGTTAGGTACGACCAGATTGCCGAACAGATCACGTATCTAGATTGCAATGAGGTTATAGAATTCAAAATCATTCAGAGCATTACTGAATTCATAGCTACTTCTTGTGACTATTTTCTCAATCAATGAATATAAAAAAGCATGATAATGCTCATGTGAGGGTGATGTCTGAGAAGTACCTGGATGTTAAAATGTCATCCTCCTATTTCCAAAGGGCTGGGGACTGCGGTCCAGCTCAGAGCTTCTCACATCGGAGTGTGAGTCCCCTGGGCATCATCAGTTACAATGCAGAGTGTTCTACCCTTTGGGTGGGACATCTGTGTGTTAGCAGAACACACCAGGCCCGTGGTGGCCTGATCTCTGCCTGCCTCTGCAGCCCCAGGTCCCATCCCTAGATCCAGCTACTGCAGGACACCCCAGAATGTTCTTGGCCCTTGCTCCCGACTGCCCTCCCTCTCCATGTCCTCTCACCTGCCGAGAGGCACACCCCCTCTCACTCCCACATACCGCCTAGTCACCTGAGACTAAGACCAAAGGTCATTTCCCCTCTGAAGGCTTCCCTGAGGTACCCTCTTCCTTCATTCTAGAACCTATTGTCCCCTACTTTGTGCTCCATCTCTCCTCTGTCTGTCATAGCGCTTGATGACATTTGTTTACGTGTCCCTGACCAGACTGTGACTGCCTTGTCACTCCTTAGGCACTTTACATAAAGGCTGTTGGATCAGTAAACTTCCACGTACTACATAAATGGAGCTTCGAGATGAACCCTATTTGAAAGCCTAGATTGGGCCTTTTCATCACTATCTTTGTGTGCCTGGCACACAGTAGGTGCTCTTGGTCATTTACCGACTAGGCAGACATGAACTCTGAGGTGGCTCTCCACCCCCTAGATGTTCACCTCAGAGCACTGGATGCCTCGCTGGGAATTTTAATGAGGGCACATCTATGTTCTGCACAGCACTTAACAGGTCTTGGAATGATCAAAGGCTGGCTTCTTCTGGCGGTGCAGTGGATGCTGGACTCCAGTGGTCCTTCTGACTTACGGCATCCTTTCTCCAGGCACCTGTAGGGACCCTCCATCTGGCACAAGGGCCACCCTGAGAGTGAGCTCAGAATCCCAGCTGCCTGCTGCCTGTCCTCGTGCTCAGGACTCTCCAGTTCAGGCTAGGGCCTGCATCTGTACTTCTGAGGAGGTCCTCGTCACCTGGCACTACAGCCAGAGGTTTTCCTGGGAGCAGAGTTGTTGCAGAAACCATAGCAACTGCCTGCATCCACTCCCGCCGTGTCCCATTTATGATGGGGAATAGGAAATGTGCTATCCTTGATCATTTGCTCAGGCCTTCCAGCTACAAGGAAAATTCATGATTATTTTAAATTTAATTTTTCTTTTTATCAAATCAATACATGTACATAATTTAAAAAGCCAAATGGTTTTACAAGACTGCCAGCGAAGAACAGCAGTTTGCTGCTCCACCTCTCCCCGAGCCCTGAGCCGCACTCCTCGGAGGCAGCTCCTCCCAACAGCGTCAGCTGTTTCTCCTGGTGCTTCCTTTCATACGCTCACAGGCACCAACCGCTTGAGTTATTCATTGGTTTCTAAAAATTTTAGATTTCCTCTACTGAATTCCTACCACGGAGATGAGGATGTCGCTTCTTACACGAAGGGTCTCATCGTATTTGCTTTCCTTTCCCCCACCTGTCCACAGTTCTGTGGCATTTTGCCTGAGCCAGGGTCCAGCTTTCACATAATTATGACTATGACCATCTCCCAGCCTTATAGGATATTCTGTTTTTTACTTCTTTCTTGAGAGACTATTTTGTTCTAACTGGTTTCTCTCTCTTTTTTTGTTGGTTTATTTGGTTTGCCAGGTTACTTATCACAGAAATGGCAAGGAAAAAAGTCAAATTCACAGAAACAGAGAGTAAAAAAGTGGTCACCAGGGGTTGGGGGAAAAAAGAAAATAGGCAGAAGCTGTTAAAAGGGTGTAAACTTTCAGTTATGAGATGGACAAGGTCAGAGGATCTAATGTAAAACATGGTGACTAGAGCTGATAACACTGTTATGCATAAATAAAATTTGCTAAGAGAGTAGAACTTAAACGTTCTCATCAAAAAATATATATTTGAATATATTTAAATATATTTGAATATTGGAATATATTTGAAACTGAATTCTACCTTCACACTTCATTTGTAGCTTGCTGGATATAGAATTCTGTCTTATATCATTAAGGAAATGTAAATCAAAACAATGAGATACAACCTCACACCAGTCAGAGTGGCTATTATCAAAAAGTCAACAAGTAACGTGTCGGTGAGGATGTAGAGAAAAGGGAACCCTTGTGCACTGGTGGTGGGACTTCAAACTGGTGCAGCCACTGTGGAAAACAGTATGGAGATTTCTCGAAAAAAAAAAAACTAAAGATCGATCTGCCATATGACCCAAGACCCAACAATTCCACTTCTGGGTATTTCTCCAAAGAAAATAAAACACTAACTGGAAAATACGTATGCAGCCTGACGTTCATTGCAGCATTATTTACAATAGCCTAGATATGAAAGTAAGCTAGGTGTCCATTGATAGACGAATGGATAAGGCAGGTGTGGTACATATACATAATGAAATATCACTCAGCAATAAAAAGGAATGAAATCTTGTGATTTGCGGCAACATGGATGGACGTAGAGGGCATTATGCTAAGTGAAATAGTCAAACAGGGAAAGACACTTATATGTGGAATCTAAAAAAAGAAAACAAATGAACAAACAGACTCATATAAACAGAGATCAAAGGGATGGTGGCCAGAGGGGAGGGGGGTAGCGGGATAGGTGAAAAGATGAAGGTCGGTAATGCTGTGATAAGTTTCCATGGTGACAGATGACTACTAGAATTAAAAGGGGTGACCACATTGTAAGGTATAAAAATGCTGGATCACTATGTTGTACATCTGAAACTAATATTACTAATGTAATATTATATACTACCAACCATATTTAAATTGTAAAAGGAATTCTGTTCTAGGAAAAAATGTCCTCCCCCCACAATCGGAAAGCACTGTATCACTGTTTCTGTCTTCAGCTCTGTCTGTCAGGAAGTCCCAGGTTTTCTGATTCTAGATCCTCGATGTATTACTTGTTTTTTCTCTTTGTAAACTTTTAAGGTTTTCTGTTTATCTCTGTTAGCCTGAATTTCAAGGATGTGTCTTGGTCTGACTGTTTTTGCTGCTTATTTCAGACAGGACTTGGTAAATTCTTTTGATATGGAAAGTCACATGCTTTAGTTTGGAATTTTTCTTACATTATTCCTTTGGCAACATCCTCTTCTCCATTTCCCCATTTTATTATTTAGAACTTCTAATAGTAGGATACTGGACTTCCTGGATTTACTCTGTTATTTTCATATTTTTTCCTCTCCCATTTTCCATCTGTTTGTCTTTTTTTTTCCTTTTCAAAAGATCCCCTCAATTTCAATCCTTCTATGAGTTTGAAAGATGTTTGCAATTGTATTTTTAATTTCCAGTTTTTAAAACTTCTTTAACTGTTACTTTTTAATAGCATCCAATTTTAATAGCTTGCGTTTATGGATGCAGTATCATCTCTTATCTCTTGAGAATTTTAATTAAAACAGTTTGATGTTTCTTTCTGTTCCCTGCACTTATTTATTTATTTTATTTATCAAACACTTATGCAGTGCCTAATATTATTAAGGCACTTTTCTAAGTACTTCACAAATATTAACTCATTTCAATCTTCCTTGCAGAGTAGATAATAATGTTATTGCCTTTTTACGGGTTTTGGAACTGGAGCCCCGAGAAGCTAAGTAACTTGCCCAAGGTTACACAGTTGGTAGATTGTATAGCTGGGATTTGAACCCAGGCTCTAGAGCTTGTGCCATTAACCATTATCTCTATTTCCCCCAAGTTTCTTTGTTTGTTTGGTTTTAGTTCCTTTCCTGTTAGTAGCTTCCCTTAAATGCCTGGCTTTTTGGCTGTCTATTCATAGTTGAGGGAAACTTAGAGGCTGCACATCTTCCTTATGTGTGGGAGGACTTGCCAAGAGCCTTCACTCTGGAGTGAGCTAACCAGGCCGTTTTGTTTGGAGACTTCTCGCTGTCATTCTGTGCGGGCCTTTTCTCTGGAGCTTGTCAGCACCTCCAGCATTCTGTGTAGCGGTAGGGTAGATCAGCCTGCATGGAGGTCTCACTACTCAGCAAGCAGAGTTTCACCTCGTCTCCCTGTCTCATGTACAGCACCTCACCCATGCCCTTGGCTTTGCCTGGTTTACCCCAGCCCAGAGCCTATCTGTTTCAATCATATTTTCAGCTGTAGGTGGGGAGGTATTTGTCTGACTACTCTGAGCCATGGGAAGATATCTGGGGGGACTTACCAGCTCCTTTTATAGACTTTTAACTAAACCTCCCAAATTTAATTCCGCCTCTCATCTCTATTTTCAGTAGAACCCAATGCCTTCAACCCCTCATCCTTTCTTGAGCTTCTGTGGTGAGGACTGTCTGGCTTCAGGTGGCGTCCCAGTGCGAACCCTCATCTTTCAGCCTCGTCTGCTCCGCCGAGTCGCTAGCATCTATCTGCTTTCCATCATTAAAAGTTTACTGACAGCTACTATTGTCTTTTCTCCCATCCACTTCGCCCTTAAAAAAATAAATCCTTCATTGCCCTTTGGGTGTGGCTTGGGTGGGGAGTGTCCATAAACACTGATGTTCAACCCACCATGCCCCCGACCGTCCGGGCTGTCCTCTTCCCTGAAGCTCTAGAGCTCAGAGGACACATCTGAGATCCTTTCAGCATCCTGGGCAGGAGAGGGGGAACAGCGTTTGGCGTTGGTCTCTGTGATGTACACAGCCGCAGAGCCACCCGACTCAGTTTTCATCCCAATAACGTCAGTCCCTGCAGTGGTTTTCAAACTGGGATCCTCAGAGCCGTAGGGTTGTCTTTAGGGAATATCCCGCCGTGGGCCACAGTGAACGTGGAAACATCAAACTGGGATCCCCGTCTCCAGTTCAACTGGAGTAGCTCTGCCTTCATCTGTTTTATGTATTGGCACTGTGCTGAAGCTTTTGTTACACAAGGATTCTGCTATTGCAAAAAAAAAAAAAAGGGGGGGGGAACCCAGAAAAAAATAGAAAAGGACATCAACAGACCTATCATTACATGCCATTCTCTCTTCAAAGATGTCACCTGAACATTTCCCCCCTGCCGAGCTATGTTTATGGTAGTGCCCTTACAATCACGTTTTGAACATTAAAGGCATGTGGTAAAAGGAGAATGGCCTTGGGTTCACAAGTGGGTTTTCAGCTTGGTTTAACTAGTTAACCTGGGGTGTGTTCTTAGGAAGCTCATGCAGCCTCTCGGGGCTCCAGTTTCTCTGTCTTTCAATGGGGATTATAACCCTTGTTAGCAGGGTGACTGGGAGGATTCTTGGGATAGAATGTTCGCAGCACATAGTAGCTCATTAACATCAGTGTCTTCCTTATCCTGGCCCCATCAGTGTGCGCAGCAATTTTTTTCTCTCTCAACAAATATATCAACAAACATTTACTAACCTGGTATATGTATATAAGTAAGCCAGACAACCAAGTTCCCTAAGCTCTTGGAGCATATGTGTTAGTAAAAGGGGACAGATAAGAAAAAACCAGTAAGTAAATTATATAGTATACTTGAAGGGGACACATGTCACAGAGAAACGGACAAGCAGAGCAGATAGGACAGGTGAGGGGTGGGGCGGATGCAATTTTAAATGAGGTGGTCAAGGGAGGTCTCACTGAGCAATGACTTGATGGAGGGAATCAGTTAGCCACGTGGGTCTAAGCAAAGAGGATTCTGGGTGGAGGGGATGAAGAATGCAGATGCCCTAAAGTGACAGTGTTCTTGGAGTGTCCCAGAAGCCACAGGGAAGCCAGTGTGGCTACAGCCATGTGAACAAGTGAATGGAATAAGAAGTGATGAGGCAGAGGGGAATAAGAAGGGGGCGGATATATATTCTATTAGAGCACAGACTCTCCAAGTAATTCCTTTGTTCAAACATATGATATCAAACTCATTTTTTAAAATACTAGGGTTTGGAGAAACCAAAGAGATCATATTCGATAAGAATGTTGTTTGGCATTGGGATGAATGAAGGGTAGAGGGAGATGAGGATCTGAGCCTATCTATCCCAAAATCGAGTTTATTAAAGAGCTCCTTGTACCCCAGCTCTGGTTTTCTCAGACGTAACTCAACCTCTCCCCTTACCCTGGTCTCTACCTCCCCCAGCATAGCCATTCTTGAGACAGTCTCTTGGGAACTCCTTCCAGCTGCCATCTCCCCAGCCTCCTTAGGGCTCTCACGGCCTTCCATGAACTCACTCCTTGGTCAGTGATTGGTTCAGGGGCGGGCACCTGACTGACCTGGGCCATTGACTCCCTCCCCTGTGTGAGTGTTTGTGTGTGTGTTTTAAATAGGGAATCGGTTCAGCAAGAGACTCAGAACAGTCTCTTGCTGGTGGTAGGATGTGTAAAATATAAAACTATTGGGAACCATGTGTGAAAAAAAATACATGTGTGAAAACAGCCTGTCTCTAGTGAGAGAGAATGAAGGGATGCAGAGAGAGGAGAGGCCAGAGAAGCAGCGTGAGGGGGGCCTGAGCCCTCTGTTGCAGTTGTTTCTGGAGCTGCGTCCTCGAGGGCCCTCCCACTGTTTGGTTGTTGAAGCTTGCCTTGGATTCCGGGCAATACAATTCCTTTTATGCCTAAGCTTGTTTGAATCCTGTTTCTCTCCCATGCAACTGAGATCACCCACTGCCTGTTTCTTTTTTTTTCTTTGAAGTTTCTCAGAGGCATCTACACAGAGTTTCATTTTTAACAACCTCCCACCTGCCTTCAGTTTAATTTCCTTTAGAAAACGCTGGCCATGACATCTGCGCTTCTACAGTCTAGGACAGCTTTTCTGTCCTTTTTCTGTCTTGTGAGCTCCTCCATGAGAAAGAAGGCTTGCACTCAAAGACCTCTGGGAAATAATTGCTCATGTAATATTCCTATCTTGGAGGATGCATGACGTAGATTATTAAAGACTTCCTGCAATGAATAAATGTGTTTAACTTGTCTCATCAGAGTTTCCCAGGTTTTTTTTATTCCTAGAACATGTAACATCCCAAACTCCTGACATCCACAGGGCCCCTTTGGGAACATACTGGCTAGGTCCATGTGCGACTGAGCCTGCCTTCAGTGACACACCTCCAGGGTGCTCCCTGCACAAGGACGTTTGGCCAATGGGACATCCTAGTGTGGGGCCCAGTCGGCCCAGTCTCCAAGACCCCGTTTTAATTTCCTCATTGCTCTCCTTTCCCGCAGGTGGTTCAATAAATAAATATGTTCTGGTGTTTACAAGGCAGGGTCTCTCTTCGGACCAAGATCCAGCTCCCAGGACCCAGGGTTATCTACAGGCCTCCGTGGTCATAGGACACAGGCTGGCCCTGGGAGGTTCTGGAGAGCATGCAGGGAAACCAGAGCCTGGCGGTAACCCAAACTTTCACCCGTTTGCTAGAGGGGAGGGGCACTGAATTCATAAAAGTGGATGGGAGGCACTAAGTGTCTGTTAGTAGCAAGCAGCAGATGGGGCTCAGAGGGTCTGGAGTGTGAGGTGAGCAGCCAGAAGGCATTACCGGAAGGATGCGTGTGATGGAGGAGCAGGAGAACTAACCATAAGGTGAGGCAAGTGGCTACACCTGCCTCTCTCTGACAGGGTGTGCAAGTGAGATGTGCTGGGAGGAAGGGAGAGAGGGGTGGTGGGGAGAGAGCTTGGAGTTTGCATTCAGTCAACCCGGGGGTAGAACCCTTTCCTGCCTCAGAAGCCTGGAAGGCCTGGGCATGGGTAGGGCTGGGCCTCACAATGGGGAGGACTGGCTGCAGGAAGTGGGGGCTGGGCTGCTCTGCCTCCATCCACTGCTCCCCATCCCCATCTCCAACCTGAGGGCTCAGGGTCTCCCTCCTGCTTGAACCTTCTCTCCTCTCTACCCCCACTGCCCAGTGTGGCCTCTCCTCAGGTCCATCCCTTGAGCCCCTTCACCACTCCTAACCTTATGCTGATAACACAGCATTATTTGGTCTCCTTTGCATCCATGGTCCCACTCTTGGGCACCTCTTTACTTTTCCCACCTGGTAGAATTCTGGAGGCTGCCAACATCCCTGGGCTTACTGGCTACGTCACTCCATCTCTGCTTCTGCCTTCACATTGCTGTCTCCTCTGTCTGACCTTCCTGCGCTCCTCTCATGAGAACCCATCTGTATAATGCAGGCTAACCTCTAGACCCCATTCAAATGGCCCATGCACTATGATGCTTTCCCTGAACCTTCCTTCCCTTGCCCCCAGGTGGAGGTCACTGTCCCTCCTCGTGTGTCTTCTCCTCCAGGTTGTAACCAAGGACTCCATCTTTTTTAGCTTGAGGTCCTTACTTTGGTGCAATGAATTATTTGTTGAATAAATAAATGAATACATGAATGCAGGAAATAAGCTTTAAAACCTGTACACACCTGGGCCCCCAGGGGCTCACACAGGCACGGTGTCGGGCCCCTGAGTGTCTACCCTTTGGCTTTCCAACATTGCACAGCCCCTCCACCTTCCCCCCACAAGAAGAACATGCTTTCCTTTCCACTGGGCCTCCTAGCTGGGTTGGGATATTCAATACGGCTGGGAGAAGAAGGGGCTGGTCCATCCTTTCTTCTCCTGAAATCAAGCCAGTCACCTGCCCAACCGTACTTGTTGCTTCAAACCTTTCTCCATGCCTCCTCCCAACACCTCTCCTTACCCGACCTGCCTTCCCTTTCTAATAATACTCCCATCATCTGCCCCACTCTCATCCAGTGAAATCCAAGGAAACTCATTCCAGTCCATGCCAGGAACATCCTTATCATTCACCAGCATGCCGCCAACCAGTCCTCCACAGGGTGGGCCAAGACAGCTCACGCGAGGCAAACCAGCCTTTCAAAGTCCTGCACCCCTCCGCCATCACCCACTGCCCAGGTCCATGTGCCCGGCTCACCTGTCTCTCCCCAGATGGGCAGGTACTCATCCTGCTGAATGTCCAGCATGATCTCCAGCCCGTTGCCTGTCCCTCCCTTCACCGTGGTGAGCAGAGGTTTGCCATCCTCGCCTGAGTTAAACATGTAACATTTCCCATATTTTGTAAACACCTGAAGGAGAGAAGAGAGAGAGAGACTTCAGACTGGGCCCCAGAGATTGATGAGACCCCAGAAATCCAACTACAAGCCAAAGTCCCCGCAACCCATCCCAATCAACCCCTCTCAGGGACCAATGGTTCCTCATCCTGGCCATGGGCCTGACTTTTGCCCAGTGGAATTTTGGTATCAAAGAACAAATCTGGATACCCTCAGGGATTTGTTGTAGTAGGATCTGGT
The DNA here is from genome assembly GCA_004027735.1 of Carollia perspicillata. Classification (NCBI taxonomy): domain Eukaryota; kingdom Metazoa; phylum Chordata; class Mammalia; order Chiroptera; family Phyllostomidae; genus Carollia; species Carollia perspicillata. Next base: position 26,736 of record PVKM010016185.1, read on the forward strand.
CTTTTCTCCTTCTATGTGCTACCTCTGTCCACGCCCAAGTCTCAAACATTATAGTAAGCTCTTGACGCTCCCAACTGCACCTCTGGCCCCGAGATCTTTCCTGGGCTCCAGACACGCTGATCCCAATGCCTAATAAGCATATCCTCAGGGGGACCACAGACCAGAGCCTTGACACTCAGCATGTCTCCATGGGAACAAGTCTTTTTCAGGCTTCCCATCTTCCAGATGGTTCTATCACATTCTGGTTCTAGGAAATAGCATCACTACCTGAGAAGGGGCTCAAGCCAGACCCTCAGAGTGGCTGTCCAGGCTTCCTCTTCCTCACCCTCACATCCAATTAACCAGTGAGGCCTGCCAACACTGTCGGTACAATA
>PVKM010016186.1:5262-27197 GCA_004027735.1 Carollia perspicillata
GTGCTGTTTTCAAACTGGTCAAACTGGCTTTCCTGTTCTTGCTGGCTGCAGCGGTCTGAGGGGCGGGTTTACAGATGTGATCTCTGGATCTCCGGTCTCTGGGTCTCCAGGTCTCCAGAGGCGCTGGTGCTCACTCCGGGCTTACTGGAGCCATCTCTCCATCTCCGGCAGTGTGTGCGCTCACTCTGGGTTTACCGGGTGCAGGCTCTGAGTCGTCCGTCCGAGGCGCGCACACTCTTTCCAGGTCCCGGTGTGGTCCCTGGGTGCTCCACAAAGCTCTCTCTCCCTGGGTCGTGGGCACGGGTACCGGGCAGGGCCTTCTCTGGTCACACGGCTGGGGCCCACACTCTTTCCAGGGCTATGTGTGGGTACTCATAGCCCTGGTGTGTTTGCCACTTAGTCCTTACTCCCCTCTCTGTAATTTCAAGCAACCAGGTCTTTCCCAGTGCTGCTCAAACCCTGCCTGGCTGAGGAGGGAGCCCCAACCCAGCTCTCTCCCAAGAGCCCTGTGGCCGGCCCAGTGGGCCCCCAGCTGTGACTGCAGCCTCCCTGATCCCCGCGCTGATCTCTGGGCCCTTAGTGTCCCAAAGCAGTCTCTTTACCGTCTGGGTTTTCAATGTCCGCTATGGTTTTTGATCTCCTATTTTCATATATGTTGTGGTACTGTTGGCTGTCTGCTCTGTTCCTCTGTAGATCGGCCAGGTTTCTCTCCCGTGTGTAGGGGGAAGTGGAATCTGCTCCCTCTTACCAAGCCGCCATCTTCTCTCTCCCAGAAAAATTGTTTAAGAAATGATTTAAGAAAAAAAATTATTTAATTTGAAGCACCACTTTCTAAAAAAAGAAATGAATAAAAATGTTCATAATTAAAAATGTAAGAAGAAATAAACCCCAGTAATCTCATTCATAGGATTTTTGTGTCCTGTGTAAGTAATTTATATTGTGCTTACCTCTTGATTAGCTCCATGATATAAGTTGTCCTAATGAAAAGCAGCATTAACATCCTCAACCTCTAGCATTATCATTTCCCAGTAGACTTCTAGCTGTTTTTTCCATAACGCGTGCCTTAGAGTGTCTACAAGGGAAGTGCAAAGTTTAGTACAGTGTGGAGAGAAAGTCTCCACATTAAACAACACCAATCTTCTCCGTGTTTCTGGACCATTTCAGAGTTTTAGTGGAATGCATTTCTTGGACTCTTTTCGTTCCTCAGTAGAGAACTAAAATGTCCTGTTGATGGAATGAGGCCATCATTTCCTGTGGAACACTCGCACATGCAGCACTCCCCTCCTCCAGACAGACACAGAGTCTTTCTAGAAGAGGGAGATGGGAGTCTATTTTATTATGTTTGTTCATTAAATTTAGGTGCGAAAATGAAATGGAAGGTATTTGTGAAGACAGTCAATTAACTGTCTCAAAAATCCGGAAAATTCTTGCATACTTGGCATTTTTGAAGCAGAGTGATTAAACGATGAGAGCTGAAAATGAGATGGAGTAGTTCCGTCAACATCAGTTTCCATAGTTTCTCCTTTGGGAGCATGGTCAGCCTGGTAGGTCAGGGCATTTCGGTGAGTATTTGGTGCTTTTTCATATTCTCATAAAAAATATGGGGAAATGCTAAGGGGGAAAAGGGTAAATAGTTGAATGATTCTACCTAAGTACATAAGATCCTACCTAAAAAATGACAGGGAGGTTTGTAAAAACATGCCACTAGATTCTGTCCTGGGCCTCGACACAGCCACCACTTTTGTCAGTGGCCAGCGTAAAATGTCAACAAAATATTTCCGTCATATACATATCCCCTGAAATCTGGAAGAGCAGGAAATACACTGGCTGGCCAAAAATATTGTAAGAAGATCTGAGTTGATGAAAGGCATGACTAGAAATAGATGTAAGGTTTAAGCAAATCTGTGGAACAAGTTCAGAAGAAGAGAACTCTCTTAGCTATTGAATGTTAAGAGAATATGGAGCAGAAGTTCTTAGCTTTGCTTATACATTAGGGTTACCTGAGTGGGTACCTGGGGAGTGTTTCAAAAATGCCAATACCTGGGCATAACTCCAGGCAATTAAGTCAGAATCTCTGGGGATGTGGCCCAGGTATTGGTATGTTTAAAAATCTCCCCTGGTAACTTCAATGTGCATCTGAGATAAAAAACAGTCTGTCTATTTATATTGTAGATTATAAACCCAATAAGAAAGTAACAGTAAGATAGGACTGCCCACTTCTTTTTCTTGATTGATCAGACTGCATTTAGACTGTCATGAAAACAGGGAAGAACAGATAAAAATGGTAAAGTGATTAAGGCTCTTACCTGAGAACTCTTTAAGAAGTTATAAGCACTTGGATGGATAATGTAAACAGATACAAGGCAGCAAACGTTTTTAGAGAAGAGATCTCAGCATGCATACTTCTGTACTCAGGGTTGTCAAGGAGATGGTAGGCTAGATGTCTACACGGACTCAATATTAGCGACTTTCTTGCAAGAAAAAGGGACCTCATAAAAACAAGTCGTCTTCTTTTGACAATTTGGGGCATGTGGATCAATACTTTAATTTTCAGACCTTTGTCAGCAGACTAATTTAGAATGTAGAACCCTGACCTTCGACCATGGGAAAAAACTGACTTCTGCCAGCCCCCGACCACACCTCCCCATGTTGCCAGTCTCTGTTCAATGGCATTATAAATCTCTTCTTCATTGCATTAATTTCTTGGAGCACAAATTGCACATTCATAAACCTACGCTTTCATTGTCTTTCTTACGTGTTTCTTCAAAGCCCAGACCACTCAGTGCTTCTTTTCCTTCTGAGCAGTGTTCTAAAGAACCTCTCTTTTCTCCTCTGTCTTGCGGTACGTGGGAGAGGGAGCACCCTGGCTTGGTGGTGATGGGAGAGGGAATAATGTGAGAAAAGACTATTTTCACTTCAATCTCTACACTGTCAGGACTGAAATGGGTGAATTTATATTTGCTTGCATGATTCTTGACCTTGCCCAATCTGAGTTTGCAAGGAAGTCATTTCAATCTCTCGGATAAGAGTTATACTTGCCCTATTAACTGGTCCTCAAGTTACTGATTGGTTTTGCCTGTGGACAGTTTGCTGGGATTTTTGATGGGATATTAGCATGAGAATGTACACCTAGTTTACCCAAGCATGTCTTATGTGCCCAGAATTCACATTAGGTACATGTGTTGTTGGACCCATGCTGGCTGACAGCCTTTATTCCCCTGCTTTATTGATGTGTCTACAACATCAGCAGGTGAAATTCTCCACAACAGATGTTTGGATATTCTTGTGCATTGCCAATCAATCTGTGCACTGAAATTATCATTTTGATCCAGTTATTTTTATGGTGATTCTATTTTAGTAACTGTAAAGTGTCATTTATTAACATATGTTATTTTAATTATAACATTTGGCAGGATAAAGACATAGCGAAGAAAGTATAGCATTCATTGCTTGGTGTTTAGGTTTGAGACAAAGGTTTCTTCCTTTAGATTTGGTGTCAGGGAAAGGATGCACACTCCATGAGGGCAAGGGTCAGAAACCAGGGCCTTCATTCTACTGAAATGTTAGCAGGATATGCCTCTAGGGGGAGCCATGCAAAGAAATCCAATGGGACCATTCAGGGCAGACTTGTGCCCTGTTCAAAGTGGGCACCCATTCGAGTCCTGCGACCTGTGCTGAGGTCATGATTCTGCTTCCAGCCAGTCACTGGCTAGAGTCACAGCTTTTCCGGGCTTCACTGACTTTCTCTGTAAAGTGAGAGCATTTGATTAGAATAATTCTAAAATCTCATTTCACTCAAACTTCCACGGTTTTATAATTATAGCCATATCCCACTTATAGATGTAGTATTCATGCCATCGAGTTGCATTTTAATAAGATTTAGCAGCAATTTTGATGTTCATCCATATTTACAAACTCATTCTGCCTGCATTGTGTTGTCACCATCTTTTACATAGAAAATATGAGAAAAAAAATAATTCTTAGGATTATGGACAATTAAGACTCTGAGGTACAGGTTTTGGGGGCTAATACTTACAAAATCAAAAGAAGAGACATTTTAAGATATTTTCCTCCAGTTCTTAGATACTTCAAATTATTAGTAAGAATATAAATTCTACATAAATACAAGTATAAAATGATACAAAATAGATAATCCAGAGGCATAAAATGTGACCAGTGCCCTTCTGAAAGCCCTGAAACGCCGGCCAGTCTCACTTAAATGCTGGAGGAGAGAGACAGCCTCTCAGCTTTAAGACGTAATTCAAGAGACATGGGGAAAAGAATGTATCTGTTGAAACTGCATGGCCTCTATTGTGTTTTGAGCAATAGGTCCCTACCCACCTTGTGGACACCAATTTTAATTCTGTGAAAATTAAGAGCTGTATTGACTGTATCCAACTAGGACAAGTGACAAAATAACTCAGATGTCTTCTTTGGGGTGGTGGTGGTGGTGGTGGTTGTGGTGGTTATAGCTGTTGTTTTAAAGTAATGCTTGAAATCCATAGCTTTTCTAGATTGGATGTGTTTGTTTCTTTGTTGTGACAGTACTTCCTGGCAATTATCTTCTTGTGCCTTTAAATTGCTCAGGTAAGTACCATGCACAGCTATATTTTCTCCCAAAGTTTCTAATGAATCTTGCTTTCTCCAATATTGCCTTTCTGGCTGCTTTAGTTTGCTGAATCATTGCCTGTGCCTCTGGGAGATGTAGTTATTTCCCAAAGCATTTGCTCCTGATGAGAAGAGATTACCTACATATCAGCAGCTTAGGTGTTTCTGCTCCTCTGCTTCTTTTCAGATAATTCACAGTTGTTGCAAAGCAAGTGGGTTTAGCTCAGCTCAGGAACGGGTGATTGCAACATGGATGTCTGCAAAGTAATTGGTCACACAGTCTGCACTGGGTGTCTCTGTAGACCTTGTTTCAGAGGGCAGGGTGATAAAACTGCTCTACCACATGCTCTTTTGAGCTTCCAGTTCTCTCAGGCTTGTGTCTCACACACTTGCCTCTACTTTTGAAGCTGCCACTACTGGAGCTGTCATATGTTTCTGAGGCAGAGTGCAGGGAGTCTGATAAAGCCCAATTGGGAACATATCTAAGAAAATGTGGGTAGGCTTTTAAAAGCAGCACATTACTGGGGCTGTCCTCTCCTGGAGAGTCTGTTGAAGAAATTCAAATTGATCTAAGACCACTTTGGTTAATCAAGGTCATATTCCATAAAGTGGCTGCATTTTACTTTCTGGGTCCTAAAGACTGGGAAATCTTTATGGAAACCATTGTAAACACAGTCATTCATCATTAATTATAGATGACAAAAGAAGCAATTAGTCAGAAAGAGAACCGTCCTAGAACAATGGCTCAGCACCGAAAGCAGATGATTGTAATAAGGCGGAGGAAGGCCCAGGCAAGTGCAGGGACAGCGGGGCTGCAGGATCTGGGAAAGTCCAGGGTGCCTCACTGGTCTCATCCGGGTGTGTGTGATTGTCAGGCTGAAGGGATTACAGGACCAAGGGGTGGTTCCTCAGACCTGCCAGATCTTATGGGGCTTTCAAACGAGGTTGCAACAAAAGAAAGGCTATGTATTATAGATGTGGACAGTCCTTAGACAAAGGAAACACTGAAAATATTGGCAAAAACTTTTGACTGGACCAAGCAACCTACATCTATTAAATGTCATGGGAACAGATTCCCATATTGTTTATATAACACATCTATCCATAGAAAAGCAAATATACTTGTTCCTTGTAAATATATTTGTTCCTTGCAAACAATTGGCCTGTGTAATGACTAATTTTCAGTTTAGACTCTCTATGGTATATGCACCATAATTAATTTTGATGTACTACTATGTTTTCTAGTACTTTTTAGTTTGCTTTTTATTTCCTATAAAAAGATCCCACTCATATTGTAATTAGAAAAATATATCATGTACGTTTTTCTTTTTTGCCAGTAGCATGAAGGCCAATCTAATTCTCTTTGACAGAGGAGATATATATCCATGGGCTCCTTGTGGTTTTTGGGTATGAGTAACAGACTTCTTAACTTTCACTACATTATTTATAGGCCCTAAAACATGAGCTGTTTTCTCATCTTAATGCAGGCAAAACTCCAGTGAAATGATTTGGGCGCTTCATATAACTCTGGCTGAAGTTAATAACGTGTGTGTGTGTGCACGCTCACACATGCGTGCACATGCTACAATTCCCTTAGACTATCCATTGCTGTGCGGTGGATATTTTTACCTAACCTTATTTTTTTTGTTTCCCTTTCATCTGTTCATTGGAAGTAATATTGCAAGTGTACAAGGAAAGTAACCTTTCTGCTTTAATCTCCTCTGCTCCCGAAGGACAGAGAACCAGTCTCTTTCTTCCTCATGTTCTTGCTGAATTTTCTCAGTTCAGCTGTTGTAATGTACAACCTGTATATGATGTCACAATCAGCCTGCATCTGTCTGTTCCTTTCTAAAGATTCTGAACTCTTTTTTTTGAGGGGGTGGGTATCATTCTTCACAGTGGCTAAACTGTGCCGCACACATGGTCGGATCCTAGGATATGTTATATTGTATCTTCCTCTAAGGGACTTATGGAGCATAATTGTGAAGTATGGGCCATTTGCAATGCTAGCAAATTTCATTTTCTCAAGTTATATTGATGGCAATATGAGATCATTGGAAGAACATAACAGAAGGGAGTGCATTTCCATTTCCTAGCAATTGCCTTCCTTACTGGTAGGATGTCAATTCAGAGAAGATGTTTTTTGCACAGAATAGCACAAATCGCCTGGAAAATTTTTACATATGGGAAATAATAGCAACCAACTATTTTATTCATGCTGTGTACTTTCAAAGGTACTTCCCATCTCTTACCTCTTTTAATCCTTAGAATAACCCTATGAAAAAGATGATATATTCTTCTATATAGGAGACTGTGTATAGAGAGAGGTTAAGTAACTTACCTGGGGCCACATTAGAAATAGCAAAACACACCCATCCTTGAGCCTGTTTCTGACCCAGATCCCATCTTCTCTTCACTGTATTCCTCTGCCTCTGCCACCGACTCACTCTCAGACTCAGCCGGTTGCTGGCAGTGCACAGCAGAGCAGGAGCAGCGAGCACCCAGCAATGTGAAGAGAGCTGCTTGCTTTAAGAATAAGACAGAATCCAGAACCTTCAAGGAGGTCCTTTTGAAGGAAACCATGGGGTTCTAACCCTTTTCCTCCCAGTTTCACCTTTGCCATGAGGCTCCTTCCCTGTGTGTTCTCTGGCCACCATCCTAGCCCTGGAGACACTGGTAATCTTTCAATCCTATGACCTCCGTTCTGAGAGGAGGTCATCCTCTCCTTTGGTTCATTCTGTTAATGCAGCAGAGACCCCTGGAACTTGCTAAATGCCTGGGGAGAAACATGATAACATGCGTCTGTTCTCCCTGCCTTCACCTTTTCCCCATTTCCTTCAGGACTGGAAGACCCTTTTCCTTCTGTCCATTTTCTTCAATATTGTTATATCAGCATGTTGAGTCTAATAGTTTCTTCGTCATGAAGATAACCTTTGTTAGCGTAAGGACAGAGCTTGCTGTGCATGTGAATTTGTAGGCCTTTTGAAATTGTCGCACTCATCATTTCCACCCCTTTCTGGTATCCACAGTTATGCTCTAACTTTGCACATGTTTATCTTCTTATCACCCTCTGCTCAGGAGCCCCTTTTGAGTATTTGTGACGTACCATGGGCAAGGCCAAGGTAGACAGCCCTCTTTCTTAATGCTGTCACACAGGTCCAGCTTCTTAGGGGCTATGCTCCTTCCCTGAGTGATTGTCTCTGGGAGTGTGTGGCCTGCTGGCTGGAATAGAAAAGTTCAAAGTAGAGTTGGCAGCTGAAGACCCAGGCTCAGGATAGGACAGAGCAGGGAGAGGGATCCTGTTCAGTGGTGGAGGGCAGTCAGAGAATGGGCTAAGATCGGTTAGCTCTAGGAACCCGACAGTCGGATCCAGAGACCAAGTTGTGGAGGATGGTGTTGGGGAGTCAGATGCCCATCCCTGAATTGACTCTCCCAAGTCAATTCGCACAAGACTCAGTTTTAGAAAAACTTGGGTAGAGAATCAAAACAGGGCCGGCAACTTAGATTGCATTGATGTTGGCTGATGGGATCTGAGGGTGCCTGAGCCTGCTGCAAGGATGTGCTGTTGATGGCTCACACTGCCTCAGTGCAGGGAGGCAGAGGATTCAGGATAAGGAGACAGACAGGTAGTAAAATTACAATGGTTAGTTTCAGCCTCACCTGTTATCACGTTATAGTTTGATCCCTGGATTGTTCAGTTCAGTGAGTGATGTTGAAAAGTGGTGGGAGGATGGAAAACTTATGAAAAGTGTTATTTTCTCCTTGTGAGATCAGGCTAGGAAGAAGATATTTGAAAAAAAAATAGTGATCCATGTCTTTATTTTTCTTACTCAGGAAGAACAGCCCTATTGCTTTTATAATAGAGTATAGAAACTAAAGTTCCATGGGAACTTTTGGGAGGAACGCAGAACTGATAAGAAATTCAGTGATTTAGTCCAAGAAAGTGAATGAGAATTCCTGGGGAAGGCAACCTATTTTTGTTTATTCAAAGAGGACCTTCACGACCTAGCCCCCGCCATCCCCACCCCTGCAGTTCTCGCCAGCTCTCACCAGCATTTCCTCCCTGGTCAGGTGCAGGAAGGAGGCGTGAGCTCTTAGGAGGAATCCCTGGCACGCGTTCTCCACTAATTGGAGGGCAGTGAATTCAGGCTTTTTCATATAGACAGACCTTTAAACTATGTTGTGTGCCTGACGTTTTAACAAGGAGACATGCAGAGCCAAACCATCTGTGAAGAGCTGGCTTTTCCTCCCTGGGCTGCTATAGTAAGATGAGTCACCTTTGTCCGAAAATGAGCTGTTTGGATAGATTGAGGAGGGAACTCTTTTAAACAACCTTATTACAGCTGACCTCACATGTGTTACTATCACATCTTCCAAGAGAAGTGACTCTTAAAGGAAGTGGCAGTGGGAGAAGGATTGGTACCATGAAGACCTAAGGAGGACTCACCCCGGGACCAGCGGCGCAGACTGAGTTGCCATTGCCCGCCGAGGGCCAGCCAGGAGGGTGCCGGAGCCTGAGACAGGGTCGGCCTGCCGACGGATCACATGCCGCCACTGCAGGGCATTAGGAGGATGTATGAGGAAGAGACAGGCATGTAATTAAAATCACAGAGAATTAAATATTATGTGAAACTCTAAATTTTTTAATGTGGTATGGGCAAATGGTTTATATTTATAGGCAAAGTAAAGGAAATTAGTTTTAAACTGTGCTTAAAAATAATAATAAACATAATAGTTTTAAAGTGACCAATTATAAGCTATTTTAAAACTGTAATGAAATACAAAAGGTTGGCCCACGGAAGCCCCCTGCATTAACCCCTGTCGCCAGGTTGAGTTACGTTGTGCATACATCGAATGAAGCTTGCGTCATCTGTGTTTAATGGGAGAATGTCTTGACACCGCAGGCTGAAAATTAAAAACTTTTATTCTCGAAACTACCTGTCTGTTAACTGGGCATTTTCTGGTACCATGCAACTATTAAAAAAAAATACAGATGTGTTTTGAATGCTGAAGCAAATATTATCTGCATTGCTCAGTTGAAATTTTGGGGTCAATCAAAGCAACTTTGTTTTTATTAACTTCAGAGTGAGTAAATTGGGAAGTAAAATGTTCAATGCTTAAAGCCTCTTTTATCCGCTCTACGTATTATTGAGATTCTGTTAAAAGGTTTGAAAATGGTTACATTGCTTTAAAAACATTTTAACGTCAACAACAATAAAACAAATGTTTGGACATACCACACCCAAAAATACCGCTTATTGCCATGTGCTATACTATGGAAAGGAGGTTTTCACAATCATTTGCAACATTTTCAGATTTAAGAATGTGGCTTTGTTGTTCTCATTTGTTCAATTTGTTTTGAGTTATTTCAAAAGAATCATCTGAGAGCCTGGTTCTGGTGCTGTATCAGGTCCTACCATCATAACATTAGATTTTTTTGTGGCTGAGTTTTCTTGGTAATAGTCTATTCATAGTACTCTGGGCCCAAAAATCTTATTTGTGAACTTCAATAACTTCAAGTAGGGAGAGAGATTATTTTATCTTTGATTTTCAGGTACAGTCAAGCTGAACAGAAAAACCTTTTTGTGTGTGTGATAAAAAACATCATTCCAGGATGTCCTAGTTCAGGCAGAGCCAAGGTTGGCCTATTTTCATCCTAGTGCATTGAATGGGGCTTCTCCTTGGCAAGGGGCACCCAGTAAACCGACCTGCCTGGCCTCCTTCCCACTATGAAGGAAGTGCTCTTCCTGTCCTTATCAATGTTGGGGTTACAATTTCACGGGGCTCTAAAGCCATGGGACACATGAGAGATCCTGAGAGGCAGGGCTGGCACTCGATGGAAACTGAAGGAAGGGGCCGGAGGGCAGTCTGTGGGCAGGAGAAGAGAAGGAGAAAACTGTCATTCCACATTCTTCTGTGCTTCTGACTTTTTGTGGGCTGTGCTTTTTCTCCCCCTCTCATTTTCCAGCACATGAAACAGTACATTTTAATGTGAGAGAAGACAGTGTTATCAAAAGATGCCGTCCTTGAGCGGCTTCTACTCTGAGCAAACATTCAGTTCACTAGTTACCATTCCAGCCACCATTCAGGTTTTGTAAATGGAACAGAAATACAAAGGAAGTATCCAGTTCCTTGTGAATTTAAATCCACACTTTCAAAGAAGAGAAAAAGAATGGTGCGTAAAAATGGTTTTTAAAACACCACATTTGCATATAAGAAAGAAAACGTGCTGGCTGTTTGGTTTATTGTTAGACTTCAATAATGACAAACCTAGAAACCAGTCCAGTTCAGTGTCTGCCTGCTAATTTATGTTTCACTTAGTTTTCAGCCTCTGGATACCAATAGTAACCAGATTCTCATAAATCAGTGCTAATGGGAATATCCCAGATGATTACTAATATTTAGGTACAAAGCTTGATAAATTATGATGTTAAAAGTATTTCAGAAGCAATCAGAATCTGAGACAGTCCTACTTAAATTTCTACTTAAAAATATAAAAGAGAAGTTTAACTTTCTCAAACATTTATTTAGCCATTTGTTCTTGCGTGTCTTCCAGATCCAATGGGAATCCCAAAGTCCTTTCCTGTTTAGCTTTGGAGCCTCTGAAATGTGAAGACTTCGGTAGTGGCACACGGAGATAAATCTGGGGCATTTTAAATTCCTTTGAGAACAGACATTATGAGAACAGTTTAAATGGCTGGAAAAACGTATTTAAGTTAAACAAAGGATTCTTAAGTTTCAGGGGTTGGAACAGATTAGGGAAGTAGGTCATAGGATTTTATTCCCGAGAGCGTCTGGGACAGAGTGGTGAGCGGAGGGGGAAGAGCACCTGCTATTTGCTGACGTTTTGCCAGGGTTGCACACATTCGGTGCTCACAACCGCTGTGTAAATTGCACACTGTTCTAGATAGTCTATACAAGAGTAAGTAGACTCAGGTTAAGCAATTTGCCTGAGGTTTCACAACCAGTAAATGCTGAAGCCCAGATTCAAATTCAAGTCTTCCTGTTTCTAGAGGTCATGCTCTTCTACTACTCCCCTGGCGTAGTTCCCCTGGAACTGGAGCAATTCCCCTGGAGATAATTTTTGTTAGTTAGTTTTCTTTGAAGTAAACAAATTTGACACACTGAGTTGTTCTCAGTTCTTCTCCTTCCATTCTGTGAAACAGAATGGACACCCCACTGAAGCGACCATCTCTTCCCTGGGCACATTGTGGAGTGTTTCCAGCTGTGCGTGATGGCATTCTTCCCCTAAGCTGGAAACCCCCAAATTCCTTGGTTTTAGCTTATTTGAAACTTTCCAGTAGCCAGAAAATAAACCACCCTTCTGACAACACCTGGGAAAGGAGAAATGAAATTAGAAGAGACATCCCGAGTCTTCAGGTGACCTGTATTTAGTTTAGATCAAAAGTAAAAGCTTTGAAAACCTCATTTAAAAATATAAAGTCGTACATGCTTGGGTTAAGCTTGAGTCTCTAGATGCCTTGATAAAGTTCGGAGGAACTTGAGAAGCTTTGCTTTGTGAGCTGCACTTGGTACTTGCCACTGGTGGTGATGTTAAGCAGGCTCATTATGAAGCGTGGCCCTCTTTTAAAACACTTGAGACACTGAAGACAAAGGAATGGATCCCTGAGGTCCCTCTTCATTTCACTGAGTCTAGAGAACCAGCAATGCTGAAAGAGTATAATGGGTGGCTTACACTTGTAAGTAGTGTTTCCTTTTGAAAGATGCCACAGAAAAGACTGGCTGGGACATTGGCCATTGCTTCATTCTTTGGGGGTGGGTAGCTCCACCATTTCTGCATTCCAGTCTTTGAGCTTTGGGTTGCCATTCCTGTTAGCAGCTCTCTCAAAATGTAGACATCTGTAGGAAAGTCTTGTCCTCAGGGAGAGGAGCCGCTGGGCTACCTGGTGTTCGTGTTCCCGATGCTCCCCAAAGATCTCCTTGGAAGAACAAGATCGCTCTAGGTGGTGAGAAGCCATTCTTGTATCCTGCCAGACTTTCATTGCAAAGAACAGCACCGATTGCTACGAGGAAACCTCAATAGAAGAGCTGTCAGTGCTGAGGGTACCTGCAGCCATGGTGGTTACATTGAGATCAATAAGGGCACATTCTTGGCAGGGTAATTGGCAAAGAAAGAGTTCCTTGAAGTTTGTCCTTGGAAAAGGGTGGTTAAAAAGCATTCTAGAGCTGATCAATCCATTCCGCTGGTGTGCACTGCATTCTCTGCTAGAGGGTGGATGTCGCCTCTCTCAGCCCCAGGATTATCATCAAGATAACATTTTCAATAAATTCTTAGGGATGTGCTATTCTGGTCCCCCTCTCAAACCCAGAAGACAAAGTACTGCAGAGTTTATGGAGCAAGACACAGACAGTGCACCCGACATCTCTGTGCTGGCGAGACTCCACTGTTTTCAGACGTGACCTTGCCACAGGGCCTCCAGTGTATGTTCAGGGTCGTAGGAGAGGGTAGAAACCCTTGGGATAAACTTGTCAAATCCTTCAATGATGGACAAACTCATTCAGTTCCTTGAGTGACTTTTCTCTCGGGGGCATGGCTGAAGGGTGGCTTCACACACACCAGCAGAGTGGGAGTTACGAGAGCAAACAGCCTAGAGACCGCAGCACTTGGAGCTGCGCCAAGGCCCAACACTACCAGGAGGCCAACTGACCCTGCTTGGGAACCAGCAGACTGCCCTGGTCTGCGAGCTCGTAGACACGTCCACGCATACAACCAATTATGGAAAGGAGGGAAAAGGAAAAAAGCAGGAGTCCATTTTCTGGGTGGGGAGGAAAGTTTACATTTAACTTCTCCCTGTCCCAAGGCAGGTTTGCACCAGCTGCACACTTTTCCTGGGACACATATGTTCTTTGAAAGGCAAGGCCATGTGAAATAATAGACTGAGCACTAGACCAGCTGCTGAGAGACATACGACCCAGTTCCAGTCCCACCAAGTTCTAGACCAAAGGGTTTGAGCAAATAATTTCACCTCTCCGAAGCCTTAATTTAAGGCTCATCTCCCTTTAGAAATGTAATCAACTTCCTAAGGCTGCCATAACAAATTACCACAAACTGGGTGACTTAAACAACAGAAATATATGTTCTCACAAGAAGTTCTAAATAAAGGTGTTGGCAAGGTTGGGTCTTTGTGCAGGCGGAGGGGGAATTCATTCCACACCTCTCCCCTAGCCTTGGGTGGTGGCTGGCCACCCCTGCCGTTCCTTGACTGATGGTTGCATTGCTCCAATCTCTGCTTCTGTCTTCCCATGGTCTTCCCCTCAGTGTGTCTGTGTTTCTTCTTTCTGTCTCCTATAAGGACACTGTTCATCCGATTCAGAGCCCAGCAAACTGGCTGATATCATCTCAAGATTAGCACCTGAATTACAGTCATACGTCACATAGTGATGTTTTCAGATAAGGACAGAGCACACGTAGGATGGCGGTATACCATCAAGACTAGTGTGTAGTAGGCTATCCCTCTAGGTTTGTGTAAGTGCACCCTGTGATGCCTGTGCAATGTCAGAACTGCCTAATAGCACATTTCTCAGAACATATCACCATTGTTAAGCAGTGCATGACCATCTGTGAAGACTCTTATTCTAAATAAGGTGACATTCTGAAGGTCTAAGTGGGCATATGAACTCACAACAGCACAGTGGTAGTATCTGCTCTGTGCTAGGAAAAGGCGAGATGGTGCACATCTAAGTGTTTTCTGAAAGGTGAAGTGCTACCTTTTTTTTATCCTTCTTACTCTCCAATTAGAGGCTTTTGTAAATGGCCTGTTTTGTAGAAGAAAGTCACACTCTTATTTTTGTAGTCTCTGTTCTGATTTGATCTGATCTGAAGCTGTCTTTCTAGATTCACTTCCTTTCATACATAATCCAACCCCAAGAGGTTACTTATTTTTTGAGTCATCATCAGCTTTCATCCTTCTCAGTTTTTCCGACATAGTCTTCCATTTTGCTCTGAGCTCTCTTTCCTCTTCTGCTTATCTTGCCAGCCAAGGCTGATACCCCATGCTTTGGTCTAACTCTTCTTCCCCTAAGTTGAAATTTTCCAGGAGTGTGCTGGAGCTAGCTCAGTCAGACTAGAGAGAGTTGAACACCGCTTATTAAATATTCAGTAATACTCTGGCAGCTTGAAACTGGCCATGGTGGGAGTATTTACCTCAGGGAAATTGGCAAATGCTACAAATGAGAGCTTTGTGTTTCTTTTATCCTAATGCATCACTGATTTTTTCCCTCCTTTGTGTGTCTATTGCACTTTGTATTTACCTCTACTTCAGCATTTTTAAACATTACTTATTATACTTAGATTTGTGAGTAGGCATCCCTCCTGCTAGATTTTGAGTTCCTTGAGGCCAAGTAGAGTCCTCTGATACCTTCTAGAACCTGCTGTGGATTGAAGGCTGTTCCCTCACCCCAATTCAGATATTGAAGCCTTAACCCCCAATGTGACTGCATTTGGAGACAGGGCCTCTAAGAAGGTAATTAAGGTTCAATGAGGGCATATGGTTGGAGCGATTGCATTAGTGTCTTTCTTTATAAGAGGAGACACTGGAGAGTGAGCTCATTTTCTTTCTCTGCTCTGTGAGGACTCAGGTAGAAGGCAGCCACCTGTAAGCCAGGAAGAGAGCTCATACCAGAAAGCTATTAGCTGGCACCTTGAACTTGGATATGCTAGCTTCCAGAACTGTGAGAAATAAATGTTTATTATTTCAGCTACTCAGTCTGTAGTACTTGGTTGTAGTAGTCCAAGCAGACTAATACAGTACCTACTACATATGAGATGCTCAGTAAATGACTGTTAAATTGAGGAGAATAAAGGGACGAAGAATAATGACATGCTCTGCTCAATCTGTGCCAAAAGTTCCATAAAATGAGTGTAATTATTGACCCATTTTACAGATGAGAACTCAGGTATAGGAAAGTGAGTAGAGTTTACCTAAAGTCACACAGCTAGCAGGTAAGCCCGAAGTCTCATTCCTAAGCCAAATTCTTAGATACTAAGTGAAATTTTTCCTTGAATAAGATGAAATTTCCTAATCCAGACCTCTGCCGTCCAATAGAATAGCCCCTCGTTACATGCGGCTACTGAGCACTTGGAATGTGGCTAGTCAAATTAAGTGTAAAACACAGATGGGATTCCAAAGACTTGGTATGAAAAAACATATTAAATATTGAAGTATTAAATAGTATTGTTTTAAATATGTTGGCTTTAATAAAACATGTATTATTTTTTGCCCTTTTAATGAGGCTACTAGAATTTTAAGTTCTCCATGTGGCTCCATTCTATTTCTGTGGAAATATAGATTACTCTTTCTTAGGACCGGGGACCTCTACCCGCCGCATTACTGGGCCAGCCTTCATACATTCAGAGAGATCTGCACTCGCCTAGTTTAGGGCTCCCACATGATAACTCAGGGACTGCACCGCATGTCCCTAACTTCCTCCGCAGTTTGCCTTGTGGTCCTTTCGCTGACCCGCTGGGATTAGGCATTGGTGATGGACAAAGGGGTAAGTGCTCAGTGCTTCAGTCCACTTGGTATCTCGTGAGACGGTCCGGCACTAGGGAGTTGTGGAACGAGGCTGGGGCTGTTGGCCAGGATACTATCTGCGCATAATCTGTGAATATCAGTTACAATCAGTCTTGTATCCATTCAGTTGGAGGGGAGCCACAACTCAAAAGAAGATATTTGAAAGGAATTAGTGATCAATTCCTCTCTTCCTTTAGGACAGGAAGCTGCTTCCAGTTAACACAAAATAGGCCAGCCTAGAATCCCACAGTTCTCCCCAGCCAGCCAGTGAGGTCATGGGGATGGAGAGTCACTTCTAAACGCATGAGCAGAGAAATTGTACAGAGCAGATAACTAAGATCTAGCCATTCTTTAGTGCCAGGTCATTACAGGAGGCAAGTGGTAGGGACGATGATGTATGGTTTGTGTAAATAGGCCAGATCTTTTAGGAAACAGAAAATGGAACACCAGCACATGTCAGTAAATAAATCCGCCGGCCTCGCTGCTCTCCGTTCTGTGCCAGGGGAGCGCTCACACACTCCAGCTGAGTCAGAAGGAGAGACACGTGTGGAAGCCCTAATTTTCTCCTCTGTAATGAAGAAATAAATTCTGAGGATGCTACGATGGCATTTTTATATTTCTCCAGAGCACCATAGTTTGATGTAATTATTTTGAATTTTCTTCCGTGCTTTAAGTGTCTCTGTCAACCCCCAGAAACATCAAGCATCTCCCCGGTTTTGCAGGGACAGAGCCTGGGCATTTATGCCTCAGCTGCGGTGCCGCTGGCTGTCTTTGATGAGCAGTTGTGGAGTGCTTCAGGAGGTGTTTCCTGCCACTTCTCTGGATTTCCTAGGTGCCCAGAACGGAGCCCTCTCCAAACTCCTAGGCTGTGAATTAATGGACTTCATAGATGGTGTCCTGGCGGGTTCCTTTCGGCGGGCGTGGGAGGGTCCATCTGCTGCTCCTTCATCTACAGAGCACAATGTTAGTGTCAAGAGTCCCTGTAGATTAATATCGTTCCTTTAAAGAGAGCAAAACCATAGCGTTTTCAGGGTGGTAAAGATTCTTAAAAATCATCTATTGTCACCCTCCAAAGTAGGTGACCCAGTGAGGTTAAGTTCCAGAGCAGTGGCACATATCTAGGTCTGCCAACTGCTGGCCTCGCGCCTCCCCACCACAGCAGGCCCCCACGAGTCACTACACAGGCTCTAACGCTGCGTTTCATTCAAGGGAAGAAGCTGGATCACGAGAGCCCAGTTTTCAGTCAAGGTCAGGAATAAGTGACTGTCCTATTTTTGGCATAAAGTGTGAAAATCTGTACACGATGTGTTGGGCCCGGGGAACCCCTAGTCCCACAGGGACTTCGGAATCCCCACCTGCATCTGTTCAGTAGGCAGCCGTCACTTGTCTCAGTTAATATAGATGACAGGAACCCAGACGCTCTGACTGGAGGCAGGACGGGCGCCTCTCCTCGATGTTAAACGGGAAAATAAGCAAACTTCAGCATCCTTCAGAGCGTGTGTTTCCCGGGGGAGAACTGTCCTCTCTCTAGCAGCGGTAGACTCGCTCCTGTATTTGCCTTCCCTGAACCATCGCCGTCCTTCTCAACCCACTCAGTACCGAGACTTTATCTCTGCTCTCCCTTTGTCCTGATACCCGCTGTGTCACACAGGCTGTGACATTTTCAGAACGCTTTAAAGTGAAATGCCGTACTGCCTTGGTGGCTTTTCCTTCCCTTCCTGGGGAAGCCCTTTCATCTCCGAACACACACGTCTCCCTTCTCCCTCAAGGACAAGTCATGGTGCGCAGACGGTGGTGATGTGGTTGTGTGGTATTTGGCAGAGCAGTTGGCACTGGGAGACTGCCCGGTCTCACACTCCACTGGTATTTCCTGTCTCTTGGGGCATTTGTTTCCTATTACCTTTGCTAACGCATGAAGGTTTGTATTTTAAGTAGACACTTCCTGCTTCCGTGCCACTTCTCATGTACAAGACACACAGAGTAATCTGAGGATAAAACAGAGTGACTTAAGTGGCTAAATAATCTTAGGTATTACATTACTTCCAGATACTTCTTGGGTGCTGTATTATGATTTTTTTTCAAAGGCGTTTTCATTGATTACGGTAGTTTTGGGTAAGGCTTAATTTGTCTTGCTGACATAAAAATACCCTGCTGTATCCTCATCTCTTTCCCATAGATAAACCCCCATAGTAACCTTTGAAGTCAGAGCTGCTTTTGAAACAACCTTGGCATTGGTCTTTGAAAACCAGTATCAGGCTCAGTAGCCTGTACATGTTATCTGCCCTTGTCTGTATAGAAAAGTTCAAAAGAACAAACTAGGAGAAAAGGGGAAGAAAATGTTTTGTTTTGATAAAGCTGTGTCACTGAATGTCATTCTGAATGCAAAGAAGTCACCAAAGAGCCTCTAAACATCTGATTCACCTACAAACTGGGAACTCATGTTAATTCACACTAATTGTAGGAATTAAGAAATGAAGACGATAGGGGAATATGCTGAGAACATCAGATGCTGCTCAGAACTGATACTAATTGATCCCAAGTCAATCTGCTTCAGCCTCGGGTAAGAATGCATTCCCAGGGCATAATGTAGCATGCCCGAGACCCCATGGTCTCCAGCTTAGTTGGCCCTGGATGGGTGCATTCTGTTCTGATGGATGAGATGTTTGCTTCCTGGAAATGTTTTTCTTCACCGCAGGCAAGAAAAACCGTTCTTTAAAATATACCTCTCCATGGTTGAGAAACATAAAACCCTCCAGGGTTTAAAACTGCAAATAGCCAGCCATTGTCAGAAGTAGGAAGGCCTCAGAGTCCCCCTGCTGTGCTTCGGAGATGAGTTTTTACAGCAGGCCAGCAGATCGCCTTGCCTTCCCTTCCTCCGCCTCCCTCTGAACAAATCGGTTGTAATTTTAAGAATGGTGCTAATGGAAAAAAAATAATGTCAATAAACATCAGTGGATGCATCAGGCAAGTGTAAAACACATTAGTTCTCCGGGCTTACGGGCTCTCCTTCACACTCTATGGCCTTGGCCCACTCTCAGTGTGTTTTTTGTCCTTGATGAGGGTGCTAATGATGGGCCCGGGAGACAGAATATAGCTCTGCATCAGTCCCTTCAAACATTTCCCTGACAACCTGGATGGACCAAAAAGCTTGAGAACTGCGGTGTATTGTTTAGGTTGCTATTCAGATGGGGAGTTATCCAGAAATCCACGTTTGCAGCTGTTATTGCAGTCATTTAAGAAATTTTGTTTGCTGATGATGGATGCATTTGATAGCAAGACTTGTGAGACCAAGAAGGGCGTTCGCATCTGAAGTTCAGATCTTACTTTGCAAATAAGGTAGAAGGTGGAGGGAACAGACTAGAGGTGGACTCACCGTGAATCCTTGAATTTTTAAAAATCAGTGTTGTCAGCTTAATAAATATTTGTTGTGATCCTAGGATGTGCCAGCCACCATGTTTTATCTTTTTCTAAACATGGAATTTCAAGTGAATTTTATAATCTGGAACATTGTGTTAATTTGTGTTGCAGAATTGCTTCAAAATCAAGTTAATTAAAGGATAAAACTAGCTGTCAAAACACTGCCTTTTTCTTATCTTACTTTTACAGCTAGGTAATGGTGATGCTAGCAGGAGCAATTCATTTTCAAAACTAAAAATGAAAAAAAAATGATTTAGAGACTTAATTTATCAGCATCAAGATTGTGCTGAATTCAGCTGGAGTAGCTGCAGAATTGTAACCACAACAGCGCAGAAAATCAGAGGGCCCTGCTGGTAACTGCCCACAGCCTTTCAACATATTCATGCATTAGAACTTCAATGTCTGCTAAGCATACTGAAGAAAATGTTGTTGTTTGTTTTAGCAAATCTTGCTTAAAAAGAAAAAGAACAACTACTCCCTCTAGTGACAAGTTGTAAATTAACACCAAAACGAAGTTTGGTTAAATTCTAATCATTGGAGAAGGAAAGCTCTGTGTTTCAGTTGCAACATAATTTATGACTGTAATTAACAGAGATTAAAATATGCAAATGTGAGTGAAAACATTTACTCGGCAGTTTGAAGCGCTAATAGACACGTCGAGTCTCTCCTTTGTTAGTAGTAGTCTTTAGCTTCGTAATGTTTGTGTATGTGGGGTTTGTGTTTGGATTTTTTTTTTGTTGTTTTTTGTTTTTAGAAGCCATATCATATCATGTGAATGGGTTCAAATGTGAAAGCTTAGAGATCAATTTGGAATTACTTTATGTTCTTTAACTTCAGTAATACTTAGTTTTTCTCTAGAGTTAAAAATTGTAGTTCTGACACTACATCACTTGCCAAGATTTCAGTACTAGTGATGCACAGTAAATGGATATAAGGTAGGAGAAAAGTGCCAGTAACATTTGAGACCTATATGTATTTCTTCTCATATTTTAATAAAAAATAGTGACATTTTCATGTAAAATGACAGTGCATAAGCAGTAGTGGGGTGGCCCACTGTTTAAATGAAGGTGAGTTCAAGGGCATACGATACTTGGAAACATGTTGGGGTGAGAGTATTATGATGTAAGTGCACCTGAGATAGATGTGGGCTCCTGCATAGGCAGTGGTTACCATTTTTCCTGGCATCTACCCTGACCCCCTGGACAGGGGGGTCAGAAAATGTCTGCTGGAAGGTTGAATGAGGTAGCCTCACTATTTAAGAGGAGCTCTGAGGAGGAAGGAAAATCTCAAGTTGAGCAGGGCTTTTGTGATGACACTAGAGCAACATAGCTGTCCCCAAGCATTGGTCAGTATCACAGTGGGACACTCGCCTTGAAATTTCAGAGGCTTTTATTTGTAATCCACTTCTTAGTGCAATTTCCCCCGGAAGGGATACTGTTTTAACAGGAAGTAAACTGGGCAAAAGGTAATGCAGATTCAGAAATCAAGTTTAGTGGAAGTGAACATTGAAAGACGTGATAGAGCAGTTTTGGAAATCAGTAGTTTGTTATTTTTTTCAAGTCATGTGCAAAACCTCGTTTTTCCCACTTTCATCGTTGTCTCAGGGACCAAGAAAGGAATCAGATGTAGTACAAGAAAAGCTAAGCGTTTCATCTAGATCTTAGACAACAGCGATCCATCCTCACCTCCTTCCCCTCCTCCAATACACATTTTATTCCCTCCCTGTCCTTGGTTTCCCCACCGCCATGCCTTTCCATCAGTTGGACACTAGAGGGAGCTATTGTGAATAGAAAATGAACACAAATGGAGAGGAATTCATGGAGATCTTACTGTACTTACAATAAATATATAATTATATGTATTAGATTTTATTTATTTATTTTTGTTAGATATAAACATTTTTGTGCCTAAGGAAGTTAAGTACTTAACATATTTTATGGGAATTCTCATGTAATTGCAATTGTATATGCATACAGGACCTACATAAAGCGTTTTTGAGGGGAAAAAAAGCTAAATTTAGTAAGTAGGAATTAAGCTGAAGAAACTTCACTTACTAGCAAAATATACAGAGGAAAAAATGTAGCTTTTGATAACATGAATGAGAGGTTTCACTGTTTTAACTCATTATGTGATAATAAATATAACACTTTCAAATAGTAATATTTTACAAAGTGTATTAGGATTATAATCTTGGATTTCCAGTTCTCAAGAAATTGTTTGTTTTCTCGCTTTTAAAAAATCAATTTTCCTCATCTCCGTTGTATCAGTCAGGAAGTGGTATTTTGATTAATGACTATAAAAATAGTAATGCTCATGGAAAAGCAAATCCAAAGAACGTAAGAGGAATGACACTATAAAGAAAGTAGGAATCATCCA
>PVKM010016187.1:0-27077 GCA_004027735.1 Carollia perspicillata
TTTGTCTCCCCAAGTCCCCCTTAACCCTTCCCAGAGATATAATCCCTTATAACACTTTTATAAAGAGAGCTCTAGAAATTTTTATATACATTCATCTACATGTAAATGTAGATATTTATGACTATGAACAGCCTTTTATAAATCCTCAATGGCTATATTCAAATTCTGAACCTTCCTTTTTTCTAATCATACATCTTAGAAACTGTTTCACAACATAATATTAATTTGAGAGCTACAGTTTATATATTGGCTGAATGCACCACAGTTTGATCATAATTTTAGTTGATCAAATAATGTTTTTAAACTTAGCTGGTCAAATTAAAGTCATTTAATAAATGTAGTTGGTTAAATGTAATTCAGTTTGGGCAATTTTCCCTTAAAAACCATACTATTGGTTTAAGTTGTCAATTGCTCTGGTAATTCTGCATAAGAAACCATCTCTAAACCCAAAGCCTTTGAAACAATAGTTCTTTAATGTGGCTTATGAACACATAGTTTAGACAGCTATTCATCGGATCATGGCTGAACTGACTCAGCTGTCTGCAGTCAGTTGCATTATAAGGACTAAGGACGCTTCCTTGTCAATCTTGTCTGAGTCTTCCAATGTTTATGTGGGTATAGGTGTCCTGGGGCCTGCTGGATCTTGTCTCACCAAAGATCATCTTTGACTGGAACAACGGGGATGATAGGAAAGTCTCAATTCTTCTCCACATATCTCTCACACCTGTTCCCACAGTAAACAGTTTTAGTTTTATGCAGGAAATGACTCTTGAATGATTTTGAGGACACTATTCGGAATCTGTTTTTATGTCTATAGCTACATTATCTTTTCCCCTAGAGTCTTTCTCTTTGCTCACATCGGGCCTTCACTTGCATGGTTTTATTTCACTAATGGTTCTACTCAAGAGGCTCTCTCCTTTTTTGTTCAGTTATATTTATTAGTGAGGGATTATGTTCAAATAGGTGGCCAGCAAAGGATAATGTTAAATAGGTTACAAAAATGCTTTCCAAACAAATTTTTCTATTGAACGGGAGTGTGAACTCTGTTTACAAGTGGAACAGATATTTCAACAGTCAGCATTCACTAGCGGGAATATGGGCAGAAAGCAGGCAGAGTGAATAGAATGCAACTACCAAATAAATGGGGCTTTACGCTGGAAAGGTAAAGCAATTCAATGTCTTTATTGTTCTGCCAAATTGTTTCCCCTGTCTTGCCATATATTTTTTTCTCCTTTTCCGTTGCATAGGTTCAGTTGATACCTCACTCTCTTTGCTGCTCTCTTAGGACAAGCATCCTTCGTCATTTTCTCTCTCTATTATCTATCAATTCACTTAAAAATAGTTTTCACAATTTTTTCTTTAGGTAAGAGTTGGTGTCTCACTGATAGAAAATAAAATAAAGCTATCTTAAAAGACAGGTTATTTTAGTATATCAATGAATTAATTTGGTGCTTCCCATTTACCCCATTTCTCCCTTCACCTACGTTCTGTTTTGTTGGGTCCTGTCTTAGAAATTCACTGAGGCTTCTTTGAGAAGAGCACCACTTAGCTCTAGTGACTTGGGGCATTATTTCCTTTGCCCTAATGTCCTACCCATCATCCACATTCTATTTGCTATCAGTATTCCTGTAATCACTCAAAATTTCATATGGCAAAATTTCTTATCTCTAACACTGTTATGGTTGAAATAATTTTATAATTATTAAGTAACACCATTTCCATGTAACTTCTGTAATGACTTTGAAGGAACAGGAGAGAGATGCACTTGCTTTACCATCGGGAGCTAGAAATATATAATTCAAATGTGGTGAAATGAACTAACAAACAAAATAGATACAGACTCGTAGTGAACAGGCTGACAGCTATGGGGTGGGATAGCAGGCAGAAGGGGCAAGCAAAAGGAAAAAAGACTCATGGACATGGACAACAGTGTGGTGTCTGTGGGGGTGAGAAGAGTATAAGGAAGGTAAATAGTAATGGAAAAATATAATAAAAATGTACACTTCAAATATGTACTCTTTACATAAATTATAATCTAATGGGAAAAAATTAATAAAGCAGAATTTTAGGGAAAATAAATTGTTATGAAACAATTTTAGGAAGAAAAAAGGTTAATGTAACAAACATATAAGAAGAAACTCTTACTTGGGTCAATGGCAAATAATCCAGAATGCACATTTTAAAAATGGAATACTTTGACCTCAAAATATATTTAATCAAATAACTAATTCTGAGCAATAATTTTGTATTGGTGTATGTTCTGATGGGGAATTTACTTTCTACCCTGCCACTTGTCAGTGACCACTGAGATCTGCTATCATCTGCACTTTTTCATTAGAGTGCCAGTAAATTTTAATTCTCTCAAACAACATTTTCAGGTAGAATTAAAGGAAGTATAAGGTCTAATCTTAATAGCCAAAGGTTTCCCAACTTGGACATAAGCTATGATCTAATTGTAGAGCTAGATTTGTTGAATCTATAGAATGATAGAATTCATCTCTCCTATTTTAATTCTTATGTATAAAATATACTTATATCTACAAATGTATCTTTCTTTAAGATAACTTCAAATAAGGTGTAAGTCAGCTAAGTCATGTACAGAGAATACTTCACATAATTTTTGATCAATCAGATTCTGACAAAATTAAGTGTTGTTACCACTATCTTAGGAAATGACCTTTCAGACATTATGACCTTATGCCCCTGAGTAATAAACGTGTAACAGACACAAAATTGTTCATGGGGCTTTTTCTTAGAATTTCATACCTAGAGTAGGCAGCTGGTTAGAAAATAGGTCTGTGTCATTTTACAATAGATTGTTTACTTTTTAACACTCTCAAGAGATTTCCCCATTAGCAATCAAACACTTTTTGCCATCTGCAGCAGGTGCGAACCATAGTTGTAAAATTCTAGTGTATTTTAGTGGTCAAAAGAAATACTTGTATAAGAACTGGGGCTTTTTTGTGTTTTTTCGTGGAAATTTGATATATTTTCAAGAAATGCTCTTTCCCCCATTATCTCTGTCAGGATATTACTGCCTTTCTTTTCAGAGATGTCAAGATGGTGTTAGGAATTAGGATTTAATGTAGTCATACATCGTCCTAAGAATTACTCAATAATCATATTTAAAACTGGGATTTCAGCTTCAACTTCCATTACTATATTATGTCAATTTAGTCAGTATCCAAAAGATTCAATCTTTTTTCAAATTTTGCCATTTTTCTGTTCACCCTTCTCGTCTCTCTGTCTGTTCAGCTATCGAGCCTATATTGCACACTACACATATGGGCTGCCAGCAAGGACAAAAATTACTACACATGTTTTGGGTAAGGATAATTTTTGTGTTTTTTTCTGTGTCCTAAGACCATCTACACCTTAATGACACTAATGACTACTTCGGTCTTAAAATCAAAACATATATGAGCAAAAGTCCTTACCAATAAATGTCATAATATATAAAAGACATACAGACATATCTTGATAGTTATTATATATTTATATTATAGTTATGATGTATGGATATTATCTAATAAAGTATACTGTAGAATTTTTGAATTAGCGCCTAATTATCTTCTAGTAAGAAGAGTGAATGAGTGAATGAATATTATTATAAAGAAATCTAATTAATTGTATACACCAGTCTATTTTCAAGCAAGATAATTATGGCTTCCCTCTGTAGTTCAGCCGTAACATTAGAAACAAATATGAAAGTTTTACAGTGATTTTTAAACCATTTCTAACTTGATACAGTCTTTTTGCTTAAAGGAAATATTGCTTGGATTTTTAGTATGTAAAATAGAAAAAGATTGCACTACTTTGGCTGAGGCAGGATAGGATCGTGGGACTTATGCCGAACCTCCTGTGACTATCATCTCACTTTGTGACAGGATTCACTGCCTCTGAACTCTGTGTAACTATAGATTTCCACTTAAATCTTGTATCAGAGAAAAGATGATTATTGCTAAATATTGTGGTATACTCACAGTTTATATTACATGCAACAGAAAAATAAAACTAAAGCATATTATATTACCTAAAACTTTAAAATATATTTTACACTTGATATTGAAGGTATAATTCAGTATGGAACAATCTTGGAAAACAAAAATAACATAGGTGAAGATATTTAAGCTTTTCAAAGATTTCAGTTTACAGTAAGTTCATGAAACATCAAAATTTACAGGACTCAGCTGATTAAGGAAAACTGATTACCAGGAAATGCTGGAAAGTGAGTTAGTGAGCCCTGGAATAATGTCATCACTGTTGACCCTGGCAGCCATCAGCTTTCATGGCCTCTTGGCAAGAAGAATAGAAGAAAAATCTTAAAGCCCATGCAGAGGAGAACTCTCCATCCAAATGAGACTTGGATATAATTGAATACTTCATTGCTTGAGAAAAAACAAACAACAAAATCCCCAAATTCAGGAGATATAAGAAGATTCTCAGAATATGTAACTGTTTATCTATTAAATTCTCATAGTTTTAGAGCCAGAATTTCAATCATTATAGGTGCAAAAACTCAAACGCAAAAATGTAAAAGATGATGAGTTGGTTAAAATCCAAGCAAGTGAGTAAAGCAAGCAGAAACTATTTCTAGATGAGTGTATTCTAACATAATTTTCAAATAATTATAATAAGCAGTTCATAGGAATGAAAGCTCACAGTTTTAAAAGAAATAAATCATAAATAAGGGTCAGAAAAAAATTCAGAAAAAGTAAAGACTTAAGATCTTGAAGACCTCATATGTTGAAATCGAGTGCTTCAAAGTATAAAATAAATGTATTCTACATGATTAAAGGCATGCTTTAAAATAAAGAAAATATTTAAATAGAAAAAAACTTTACTAAACATATTTAGGAAAACAACTAAATATAATTATTAGAAATTAAAAATATTATAATTAAAATTTGAAAAAAGCAATGCTCCAAACAAACTTCACACTAGGTTTACTAAAGAGGAATTTAGTAAAGTAGACAATGTACATATAATGAAATTATGTAAAATAAAACATACCAACATCTAGAAAAAATAGAAGAAAAATTAAGAATATAGATGAGAAAAACAGTCTAGAAATTAAGTATCTCAAAGAACATTAAAGAGAAAATTGGATAGAGACAATTATCGAAAAGAAATAGGCTAATTCCAAAATTGAGAAAAGATAAAATCACAGATGTGAATACCTAAGCAAAATTCAAGGAGAACAACTAAATAAGATTCTGCTAGATGGAGTGCTGTGAAATGGCAGAACACCAAAGGGAATAAGGAAATTTTATAAGCAGCTAGAGATAAGATGGATTACCTACAACTGAATGACATTTAGTCTGCCGTTTCAATGTCATGATGCAAATACAAATAGAGTAGATAATATATTCATGGTAATTAGATAAAATAACCATTGAACTAGAACTGTATGTTCATTAAATTATCTCTGAAGAAAAAGGTCCAGGAAAGACATTTCGAAATAGCAAATGTTGTGTTCACTATGAAAAAAGTATCGCTGAAAGAATTTACAAAGTAGTGCTAATAGAACTTCCTGCAATGATGGAAATAATCTACGTTTGTCCGTCCAATATGGTACACTATAAGTGACCTTAAGCACCTGAGATGTGAATACTGGGACTGAGAAACTGTATTTTAAAGTTTAAGTTTTTAAATTTAAATAGCTATTATGGCTAATGGTAATGTATTAGACAGCCAATTCTAAAGAATATAATTTAAGAAGCATGATATGCAAATATATTAGTAAAATTATGTAAAAATACTAAAATATTTAAAAGTATAAAAATGCCAATGTCTTATTTGTGCTGTTAAGAGAATCAAGGGAAATAAAACTGAAATTATAGGCAGCAATACAATCTGGGAAGTAGATAATTACAGTTAAAACATCTTAAAGTCATTCTTTAGGTGAAGAGTAAATATTCTCTTAATCTTTGATAAGCTAAATAGTTATAGTAAATTCTAGGGAAACTATAAAAGGATAAAAACTAGAAAAGGTGATTTCCAAACTAGGTGATACATTAAAAAGAATGAGTAGAAAGGACAATAAGCTAGAAGATGCAAGATACATATTCTCCTCTAAAGCTCCAGAGAACCTGGCCTGGCTAATATCTTTATTTTGACAAGTGAACATGATTTCTAGACTCCAGAACTGTAAAAAAAAAAAAAAAAAAAATGCATTTCTATTGCTTTAAGCTGCCAAGTTTGCAATAATTGTTACAGAGGCCATAGGAAATTAATATACCCTAAAATTTGCCAGCTAAAACAACAAACATATATTTTCTCAGCTTCTCTGGGTCAGAAATCCAGGAGTGGCTCAGTTCTACTGTTCTGGCTTAGGGTCACTTACAAACCTGTGACAAAAGTGTTTGTAACACCTCAAGGCTGAGATCCCTGTCCAAGCTCATTCCTATACCTATTGGCAGGTCTCAGAATATTTGCTTTCAAGTTCACTCATGTGGTCCTTTCCACATAGCTGGTCAGCACATGGCTTTTGAATTCCCCAGAGGAAGCAATGTGAGAGACAACAAGAGAACACAGCAAAATGCACACCACATCCTTTTTCTAACAATCTCAGATGTAAAAGCCTCTTACAACACATGCAATATTATATTAGTTAGAAGTGAGCCTACAGTCAAGGGCAGTGCACTGCTCAGGGTATGCAGAGCAGGAGGTGAGAATCACAGGGACCTATGTTAGAGAACACCTACCACACAAACATAGAATTTATGAGGAAACACTTGCAAGCACTGAAGAAGAGTTGTTTTATGTTAGCCCAGGGATGGGTGGAAGTAAGAGGAGATGGTGTACCTTAGAATTCCAGGTATAATTCATGCTATTAAAAATATATACAGGAACCAGAGATCATTGGTTACCGGAGGAAGAGTGGGAGATAATAAACTGATGAAAATTGATAATTTGGGAAGGTGATGAAATTATACCTGACTGCAGTTATAGTTACCCACCACTACATATGTTTGATTAAACATTTGACTCAACAGGAAAGAAAGAAAGAAAGAAAGAAAGAAAGAAAGAAAGAAAGAAAGAAAGAAAGAAAGAAAGAAAGAAAGAAAGAAAGAAAAAAGAAAATAAATATTTGACTCAACACATTGTATCCCAAATTGGGTCAATTTTAGAGTAAATAACTTACATCAAAATAAACTGGACAAAAATTATTCCATTAATACAAGCCAGGACCAACATAAAAAAATAAATAAATCCAATCATATACTAAACTTTCTGGGGAAAAGAAAATAAGAATGCTTCTCAAATTATTCTGTTATAATAACCTGAGTCCCCAAATCAGAAAAGGACACTAAATAATCAGAAAATTAGAGGTCTGTCTCATTCATAAACATGGATATTTAAATTATAAACAAAAGGTTAACAAGTACTTTAAAATATAAAAAAGCAGCACATAATAACAGAGTTGGATTCATCTGAAAAATGAAAAATTAGTTTCTCAGTAAAAAAATCAGTTACTGTGATTCATCAAAATAACCTTAATATGTAAAAATAAATTCTATAAATTTTACTATTATTTTCATTTTCAAAAGTACCTCTCAATGAATTAATAGTAGGAAGAAATTTCCCTTTATTCATGTGTGAAATTGGAGTCATTACTTCCAGTGTTTTTATAAGCAATCTTGTCATAGATTTAAAAAGAAAACAAAATTAAATATTTTTCTGAACTCAGAATAGTATGATACTAGTATGAATGAATTTATGCAATTAGCCGGATACTTTTGGTTGCTTACCCATCATCCTTTATTTCTTTTCGTGGAATGCAGTTTTGTTCGGAGGAGCACTGGCATCCTTCTATACATGGCAAAGCAAAACCAGTCTAGCAGTCGTGACAGGCTTGCGTTTCTTTGACAGACAGGGAATTTACCAGCTTCCCATTGCAGCCAGTTATGGTCCTGTGACCCTGGTCTGACAAATGAAAAAGAGCACATGACTACTACTTGATTGGAGTTGCTTCTAGGAAAATTTACTTTCTTTAAAAAGAAAGCATACAGATAGCAGCACATTTCTTGCTTTGAATGTAAAAGGCGATGCCAGAAACTGAAGCAAATCATCTTACACCCATGATGCAGCAAGTATCTTGCTGAGGATGGTACATAGAAGGAAGCAAACAGCCTACTTATTTGAAGACATTGTTAGGCCACCATATTAATACTGGGTTGTCCATGTCTAGATTTCTTATCATGGGGCATTATCCATGTCTTCATTGCTTTAAGCAAGTATAAATAAGGAGTTTTGTGCTTGGCAGCTGAAAATACTCTGATAAAATTACTAGCCACCCTAAAGTTCTCTTATTACTAACTGTCCTTATTTTCAACTTATGAGAAGGGAGATGAGATAGCTCAGTCCTTTTTTCTTGAATAATAATTATTTGTTTTAAAAAATCTTATATCTGACAATAATGTATATTTTCAAAGAAATTATATTTCATTTACAGATTATTGTGTAACAAATTAATCCAAAATCTAGTGGCTTAAAATAGCAATTATTTATTGTTTCTCATTACTTCCTATAATTTCTGGAGTTGGTTGGCTTAGCTGGATTTTTTTTTTCTGTGCCACATGGTGTTGGCTGAGGATACAAAGGTGCACCTGTTTGGCGGCCTTCGGTTGAGAGCATAGGTGGGACACACATTCAGAATGGCTTCCCTCACACTCAGGGCACCTCTGCTGTGGACCTGAAATGCTATACGCTGGCTGGAGCTTATTACCTCTAATCACTAAGTAATCCTGCAATAGCTTTTACACTTTGTGATGGGATCCCAAAAGAATAATAATGAAAGATGTGAAGCCTCTTCAGGGCCAAGTTCTGGAACTAGCGCAATAGCACTTCTGCTTCATCCTCTTAGTCAAAATAATCATAGGGCAGTAACAATTCAAGATATGGA
This sequence comes from Carollia perspicillata, assembly GCA_004027735.1. Lineage (NCBI taxonomy): Eukaryota > Metazoa > Chordata > Mammalia > Chiroptera > Phyllostomidae > Carollia > Carollia perspicillata. Next base: position 8,909 of record PVKM010016187.1, read on the forward strand.
AAAAAGCTTTGCTGATGACAAGAATTGAAGGAACTGTTGGTAGCCATCTGCTGACTGGGTAATCTGCCTCAGAACACATGGTTTAAGCGCAAATATTGGGTTGGCCCAAAAAGTCTGTTTTGTTTTTTCCATAAAATAAAAGACACATTTTTTGTTTTCACCAATAACTGTATTGATTGGATATTTTGAGTATGTCATCTATGTCCCACATGGTATAATGTTAATTCTTTTCAATTAATATCTCAATTTTACTGTTGTCAACTTCAACATGTCTACCCCACTGTGGACCATCTCCAGCAAGAAATCTCCAGCATGAAACTTTGCAAACCACTTTTGTCATTTTGACACATTTCATCAGCACAGCACCTTCTCCATACACACCACAAATCTTTTTTTTCATTTAAGTTGTGCTTCCTTTCTTGAAAAATAAAACATAATATGCAAAAAATGTTACATATGTTCTTCCATCTTAAATATTAAAATGACTACACAAAAATTCACCAATTTTGATAAGTTCTTTGAAATGTGTGCTGATATTACAATACAATCTAGCAAAATCATTTCAAATGAAGTTAAAGACATCTAAGCACTGCTAGAGCCATCCTATGGGAAAAACATTTTGGCCAACCCATTATCTATTTTTTATCTATGCTAATTCAAGATAAGTCATGGTTCTTTGTTGCAGAATAATTATTATAAGTAACCATATGATTCATAATGGCAAAAGTGAGAGTGTACTAAGGTTCAATTATTTTTTCGTATGATTCTTCCATTTACCCCCCAAATATTTGACTTTATTTTAGACTGGAGATACAATATGGCATTATCTTACACATCTAGCTTTCAATGAACACTTTTGTTCATTAAAATTTTTAAATACTTCATATCCTTTCCATAAAAATTCAGAATATAAAAATGATTGAAAAACATTTTCATGTTTCTTGAAGAGAACTTAAAGAAGGAAAGCTACAAACTATAAGAATCCAGAAATGTTAAGTATGCTTATGTATGCATAGATTGCATTAGTAAATCACAATATACTTCTTTTATTTCCTCTTTTAATCTTTTAAAATTTTATTTAATTCTTTTTAACTTATAGTTTCCACTCAATATTATTTTGTATTAATTTTAGGTGACAGGATAGTAGTTAGACAATCATACACTTTACGAAGTTTTTGCCCTGATATTTCTAGTACCCACCTGGCACCATACATAGTTATTAGATTATTGACTATATTTCCAGTGGTACACTTTATATCCTAATGACTATTTTGTAACTATCAAATCTTTACTTCTCAATCCCTTCACATTTTTTACCCAGCCCCCACCCCACTTCTCCAGCAGCAACTATCAGTCCATTCTCCATGTCGGAGTCTGTTTCTGTTTTATTTGCTCATCTATACTGTTCCATATTTCTTTTTAAAGAACATTAAATATTTTAGAATTTACTAAGATTTTTTCTATAGAACTGAAGCAAATTTTTTGTCTTGTTTTCTGTTTTAAGAAAGTCCTTTGCATTTTATTCAACCTTAAAAAAGAAGGGAATCCTGTCATTTGTGGCAACATGGAAGGACCTGGAAGATATTGTGCTGAGTAAGATAAACCAGATAGAGAAAGACAAATATGAATGGCATAATTTTTATCTGGAATCTAAGAAAACAAAAAATAAATACTAACTTATACAGACAAAGTAGAAAAGTTCTTGTTGTCGAGGCACAGTGGAGTCAGAAGGGGTTGGTCAAAGGACACAGACTTTCAGATACAAGGTGTGTTAAGGCCTAAGGGTCCGATGTAGAACATAGTGGCTGTAGTTGACAATACTGTATCACGTAATTGAAATTTGCTAAGAGAGTGGAACTTAAATAGTCTTACTACAAATGGTAAATATGTGATGTTGGATAAGTTAACCTGATGAACTGACTCCTTTTACAATGCATACATAGATTAAATCATCATGTTCTACACTTTCAATATCTTACAACTCTGTTTGTCAATTTTACTTCAGTAACTCTGAGGGAGAAAAATCTTGAAGATTAACATGAGAGAATCATCTAAGGTACCATAACTTGAAAATTTATATATATTTTTAAGGGTCTAACAAGCAACTTTTCTATACCATAGAATGTATTTTCTCCAGTCCAGTTAATCTTAATTCTTTACTAGGTTACTTACTTAAAAAAATGATTAACTATTTAAATTCAGATTATCAAAAATTAATAATACTTAGAATAGGAAATGTCACATTATATTTTACTGTTCAGTAATATACTCAGTCATCCCTTAATCTTCTCTACACATATACACAGAAATGCATACACATATACATATTTGTGTATATCAACACATATATGTATATATAACCATATATATGCATACATATAAAGAAAATTGAGAGAAACTATATTAAGAAAAAGAAAACTGAAAGACAATGTACTTACGAATTATTGTCACTATGCCTTGTCAAAGAGTATAGTTGAGATGGTAATTAAACAGCCATACTCCCACTGTAGGCCAGCAGCTATGTAGCACTCATTCTGAGAGTATGACCAGATCTGGACTCATACTGAAAACCATCCTTAAATAGACTTATTTTAGACAGATTCAATCTGTCCAGTCATGGAGTGCAAATTATGACATTTGGACTGAGAGGAGTTGTGAAACAATCTCTATCAAAAAGTATGTACAAGAATAGCAGCTAATGGGTATCATATATGTTAATGTATTCACCCTTCAGATTACAAGTTGTTTTTATAAAAATTGATTTACAGTATTGTGATATATTACAATAGACTATAATGGAATATACAATGTCTCATAATAATGTTTGATGATGTCTATTGATAATGTCCCAGCTATATTTTTGTCTCAAGAAAAGTAAATCAGAATTACTTCCGTCAATCATTTCTAGAAAAAATTAAGCTAAAATTTAAAATGACCAAAAATATTAAATAATACATAAGTTGTTACTACTAATAAAAATCCCCTGCTTATAATCTCACTGAATTCTATACAGTGCCCAATAATAGCAATTATATTATAGCTATTAAAACCATGGTTTTCATAATAATTACTTTTCCACAGAGCCCAATTTTCTTTTATAAATGTTATTCTGCTGTACATTATACTTTTACAGAGGCAGGAAAAAAAAATTCCCACTTTGGTGGAAAATTTTGCAAGCAGACAGAATTCTATACCTTACCCAAGATCAGAAAAAACTATTATTTTTGAAATGATAGCCATAACACAAATGTCTCCTAAACCACCTGGACAATGCCTTTTGCTCCAAGTACATTCTCACCAACTCCATTTTGATTGAAAATTCTAGAAATTTTCCTCCATGGTTGGCTGCCAGCCTTCATTTTCCCAAAAGAATAGGTAGCTTCAAGCTCATGGCCACAGTGGGAAATTTACTATAGACAAATGATTGCCAGAATACTTATTACTAGCCTGTGTCTCTGCCTTCAGCCAATTGGCTGCTAACATGGTCTCCAAGCAAGAATTTTGTTCCATTGATTTTGCAGCACTTTGGAAGTTCTTGGGCATCTGACCTATAAAAAGAAAGACCACAAAAGATAAAACCAGGGCTCTATTTTGCTCTATCATTTAAAACTTTTCTGTTTACTTGTTTTTCCAGTGAGGATCCTGTTGATCTTTTGCCTAAATGGTTTCTGATGTAATAAATTTCTTCTTCCTTGTTCTCTAATCATCAGCCTGGTTTAAATTCACAGACTTCCTTTGACTTGTGATGCTATAAATCAGGACACATTCTTAGGTATGGATTTCAGCACCACTTTGACAACTAGCTGTTGAAAATCCTTTAGGCCTGACCATTTCTCTACTTCTCCTTTCTGGCCTTACATTGGACCTTTTGGTCCCAGCTTTCAGAAACATGTATTTTGTCAGTGATGTTTTGACACTATCAAGCAGTTGTCACCTTGACCCTTTCCTTCTCACCACCATCTCCTGCAACAACATACTTACCATCAGTTTCTTTATAGAGCAGACTGAGTCTATTCAACTGTTTCAATAAAGCACCCTCCTCAAATCACATTCCTGTTCTCAGTGTAATAAAGGTAAACTGTCCATAGGATGCATTTTCTACAATGGGGATTCAATGACATATTTAATTCTCTAACATTTTGTGTTTATTTGACACATTGACATTAACAAAAAAATTGAATTTGGGTGTCTTTTACCATTAGCACTTACTATTTTGCCTTTTACTAAACCCATTCACAAAGTACATTGCCCTTCGAATTTGCAATCTTTAGGTTAGTAATGAGGATAATAAATAGGCTATGAGACCCACCACCTTCTGACTTTGGTTGATTGAGACATTGAGGAAGAATCCTTTATTCCATAAAATCAGTGGGAAAAAAAGTATGGAGAAAATATCATAGAGACCATCTGAACGAGCACTGGGTGATGAAGAAAAGAGTTCTCAACTCATTTCAAGACTTCTGTTATCACTGTAATCGCAGTACACTCTGAAAAAAAAAAGAGTATCAATATGTATTGAATTGAATAGTATTAAATATATTATAACATATCTCCTCAGAAATTGGAAGAATGCCTATGCCTACATCTTTTTCTTATTCAGTTATTATTTTTAACACTTAGAAAAGCAAATGAGCCTCATTCCTTAAGAGAAATTTTACAGCTAACCCAAATATTACAAAAAAAAAATTTATCTGTTGAGTAATGTGGGAAGCATTGAGTGTCATTAGCTTCTTTCCTGCCATTCTAAACCCAGCCATTTTCCCCAGAGAAAAACTTATTTTTCTCTACCTTTTTTACACTGATCATTATGACTTCATTAGGGCCTGATACCACCCTACTGCCCCACACTTGTCTTAGTTGGCTTCTTATTTAGTTCTGTAAGTCAGTTTCCATCTGGTCTTTATTTAACTAAACAAAGCACTAGTTAATAACATGGTCTTTAACTGTCACCTGTACCATTAGTTTAAGTTTAGAGTTTATTTCCACATAATAATTCACCCAAATTTACCTGTATGCAGTTTGTGTGTGTGTAGGAGTGAGTGCATGCGTGCGTGTGTGTGTAGGCATGAGTGTATGTGTGTGCATATGAGATGGGAAGAGAGCCACACAATAGAAAGGAATTATGAGATTCAATCTAAATGCATATGAGAACATTTATACACTTTACCTAATTCACGTTACTACAATTAGGCTTAATGCAGTGAATAATGTATGTCATCAATTCCAAATATTCCAGGTGCCCTTACCAAACTTAGTCACTAAGGGTTGTAGTTCCGTGGCCCATATCTCCTCCATACCCCACAGAAATACATACCTCCCTATGAGGAGCTGAACAGGGCTCATCTATTCTCTGTTAGTCTCGTGTGAACTCTAAAATAATCCTATTTTATTTCCTAGATTTATTGTTCTCAAACATGACAGCAATGCTTGAGTTTTTAATCTAGGTAATTAAACATATTCCTTATTGAGAGCATTCTTCACAAGGTTTTTAAAGCATTTTCCATCTTCTAAAATTCTGGTCTTCTGTGTGGATTTTTCATTTTACATACATTTTTTCCCTGCAAAATAGTAATCTCATGGGGTTCTGGAATAGTCTTAGAATTTCTTCAAAACCCATTTTCCTTCTCTCCTTTTCTTTTCTCTCCCCTCTTATCGCTGTTTTTTTCTTCAATAAAAGCTCTCATTTTCAAGTAGGTTCACATCCTAAACTCTCAATTAGGTAAGGCTGAATGACAAAAGTCCAGATGATAAACAATTAGCTGAAATAACGTGAGCAACTTCTGGGTCATGCTGTAAAACTGGTATGGCATGCACTCCATATTTTTTTCTTTATTTTCTTATTGATTAAAAAAATTAATGTCTCGCTTTAGAAAATTAGGAGAGGTACATAAATTTTGGGAGAACAGCGCAGAAACAATCACACAACTTCCACTACTAACATCTCCTATTGCTATGTTACATTTGTTATGTTAATTAACCAATATTGATGCACTATGATTAACTAAAGACTATATGTACTTTGTTTATATATCTTTAGTTTTAACCCTGTGTTCTGCTGGTTATAAAATAAGACTTGCATTTACTAGGCTCACATTCTGGATACCACCTTACATTTATTACTTGTGTCTCCTTAATTTCCTTTCGGCTGTGAGAATGTTATTTTGCTGACCTTCACAGTCAGTGAGAAGGACTGGTCAGATATTTTGTAGTATGTCCCTCATATGTGTTTTAGAAGGAAGAAAGTGCCATTCTCATTACATCATGACATGGATACTGACTTTAATATTACTTATTATGGTTGATACCAAACTTAATCACCCAGCTGTAGTAGGGTTTCTCCACTGCATTATGTGCTGCACAAGCTTTAGTGGGATTTAAGCTCATACTCTTTGGGAGTGGATTATCTACATTTTCAGGGGGAATTCTTCTACACAAGATTTTGTCTATTCTCCTCAGCTTATTTATGTATTCAATCATTTATTTATATTAGTTTGAACTAGTAAATATAGCAGTGCCTCAGTACTCGTTGTTAATTCATTCTGGAACCTGTGATGAGTGCCAAAAGTGAGGAGGAGTACAGAGCAAGCTATGAGTGACAAAACATTTTCTTTTGCAGGGCAGCACTGTAACTCATACAAGTTCAGGAAAGTGCAACAAGTCCTGAGCATGCCCCGGGTGCTGAAATATATATATATTTTTCTCATCAAAATGCAACAAGTGCAAGGTTTGACGAGTTCTGAAGCTTATGAGTACCGAAGTATGACTGTATAGATTTATAAAATGCTACTTTATTTTGTTGTTCAAATTCTTCCAGTGTGGCCACCGTTTCAGTTGACTTCCATATTCTCGTGCAATAGTTGGGAAGTTGAGCACAATGTTGAGCTACAGAGGACATCCTTGCCTTATTCCTGATCTTAGGGGAAATGTGACCAGTTTCTCCCATTAATTAAGAACAATGCTAGCTGTATCGTTTTGTAGATATTTACTGTAAATTTGAGGATACTCACTGTTGTGTCTAAGTTGTTGACAGTTTTTATCATAAAGTGTCAATTTTGCCAAATTCTTAGTCTTCATCAATTGATATGATTATATAATTTTCTTCTTTACCCATCAGTGTGGTACATTACACTGATTAATTTTCCACTGTTGAACCAGCCTTGCATACATAAGTCCCACTTGGCCTTTTTAGACACTGTAAGATTTGATCATCTGTGTTTATTAAATATATTGATCGGTAATTATTCTTCCTTGTAACATCTTTATCTTATTCTGTTGTAAGAGTAATGTTGACCTCACAGGATAAGTTCAAAGTGATGCTTCTATTTTCTGGAAGATATGTTAGAGAATTGTCATAGTTTTCTCTGTTAGTATTAGTCTGACTTCTAAGTACTGTGAAACAGGCTCAGTGGTTTATTATTTTTTGAACAGTTATTAATTACTGATTAAATTCACTGAAAAGATATAGGCCTATTCAGATTTTCTTTTTGAGTTTTAGTAGTTTGTGTCTTACAAGGAACTGATTCATTTTATCTAAATTATAAAACTGGTGGGCATGGAGTTGTTTATAACTCGCTTTATAACCTTTTTTGTGTCCATGAGATCATAATAATGACTTCTCATTCATTTCTGATTTTATTAATTCACATCTTTCCTATTTTTTCTTGGTTAGCACAGTTACACATTTGTAAATTTTATTATTTTTTTTTAAATTTGTTTTTTTTTTGTTTTGTTTTTCTGTTCTGAATTTCATTTATTTATTTATTTTTTGCTTTAAATGTTATTTTACTTTTCTTCCTGCTCTTTTTAGGTAAACTTAAACTGCTTTTGCTGCTCTCATTCATGATGTGGAAGCTTAGGTTATTAATTTCAGCCTTTTTTCTTTTCTTATATATGTTCAATGTTAAAAATTCTTCTATAAATACTGCTTTTGTTTCATGGTATACATTTTGTTAGGTTGCTTTTAAATTTCATTTAAGTCAAAACATTTATTAATTTCTGAGATTTCTATTCTGACTCAAATATTTATTTAAAATATGTTTTTAATGTCCAAATATTAGAAATTTTTCAATTATCTTTCTGTTGTTGATTTTTAGTTTAATTCCATTATAGTCTGAGAACATATTTTATATGGTATCAATTCCTTCAAATTTGTTAAAGCTTCATTTACTTATTTGCACAGTGCAATCAAGAGGCAAAAATAGGTGCTGGCGAATATATATATATATATATATATATATATAAAATTTGTTCCAATTTTTCCCACAGAACAACACTGAGTGATGATAAGAAGATATGCAGCTCAGGTAGGGGAATAATCTCACTGTCAAAGAGCTATGAACAAAAGGCTCCTTTTTTGAAACTAGTTGCTCAAAAGGAAGAATGAAGGGAAGGGGAAGAGCTACTATGGAAAAGTAGTGATGCAGAGTGGGAAACTAGTGCCTCAGCAAAGGTGTTGTGATAAGTAGGTCTCAGAGGAGGCACCTGGGGAATACATCAGCAAAGCCCCCAATATGGAGGTCTCAAAATGGAGGTGTCTGGGCTGGGAATGCAGATATGACTCAAGGAGGGGGTTTCTAAGCACATTACTCCAAGTCTTACAGAAATGTAATCTCTGGTTGAGTACCAACTGTGTGTGGGCAGGACAGCCTCTTGCCCCCACCATGCAAAGCTATAATTGCCTTTGGCTCAGCGCAAAATATCATACACAGAATTTTGGCCTGAAGTTAAACTTAATATATTTTTTTGTTGTTGTTGAACATCCAATATCCTGTTTTCAGTAACAGCAATTGAGCTAAAAAGGCCTTCAGTGTGAGGATTCCTGTTTAACTAGGAGTTGGGCTGTGTTTAATGTTTGTTCTAGCTATGAGTACCAGTTTCAAATTCTAGCATTCTTGCTTTTGTCTCCCCTTTTAACTTTGGATTACCCTAAGCACGTCTCCTCAGAAGGATTCTCTGTTGTGCATCTTTTTCAGCTGTAATCCACTCTTACACTGGAGCTCTTTTGGTGTTGTGACCAATTTTGTGGTGTGATGATCAGTTGAGCTACCAAGCATCTCTCTGGTAACACTTCTGCTTCTCTGGCTCACTCTGACATGGTGTCAGTTTGCACCAAAAAATGAAAGGCACTTATGGGACTGGGAGCACACTTTAGGTCATTCACACAAAAGAGAAATGGCTATGTGTGGCAACCATCAAGTCCTGTTTTTTTTTTTTTTTTTGTGAGAATAAATGTGTGGATTTTTTTTGTGTGTACATAATGGAAAATGGTCTCCCCATTGCTGTCTCCTAATGTGGAAGAAATCTACTCCACCACTGCTTGGGTACATTCAGTCAGTGGATATACATATTGGACGGAAAATTGGGAAGACAGATCCCAGCTATCTTACACGGTATTTGACTCAAGAAAACTCCTCATGTATGCAAGTTTAAATAGCAAGTGTGAGGAAGAGTGTAGCCTCCTTTGCTCTTTATTCCACTACCTGTTTTCTAGTCCTTTTTTTTTTCTGTTTAATGCAGGAGCAGGTCAGCAAGTTTGGTGGCCAAACAAATGTCTCTTGAGGTCTTCTTCCTTGTTCTGTTCCCTCAACTTCTGCATGCCTCAAAGACTGTAGGCTTCTCTCTTTCCAGTTCTCCTGTCATATTGATTTGAGTGTGGGATGATGTTGAGGGTTGTATGACCATTTATGGTACCTCTTAAGGCCAAAAGAAAATAGAGAATTATTTGGCCCCAATGACTGTACTCTCTGTTAACTGAGAATATTTGATATTCAGTGCTTTCAGTACTCAGCTTTGACACTTAACTGTAATTCAGGGACTAATAGAAAAATATAATAATCTTGTTATAATTATAAAATGAAGGGTTTGCTGATAGTTTGTGTTTTTCTCTTTAGCATTTTTTTGATTCTTTATAAATATATAATAAAAGATGTTTGCTAAAACAAATTCCTCTGAAATCTGATTCCTTCCAGAAATCCAGAGCTTTTATATTTTGATCTGCCCTTTTTCACAGATAGCATTTAACTTTATCTTACCAATACTCAAGAATTGAAATCCATGTTATTTAAGGATTTGAAAACATTCAGCTTAATCTTAAATACACATTTTCTAAATGCTTTTGCATCTCAAAAGCTTTTCAACAGTAATTATTCACTGGCAGATCAACCTTCTGGAATAATCTTAATCAAAGCATGAGGTACAAATCCAGATTAAAGCAGGAACAAGAATACTTAGTAATTTACAAACTGTTAAGAAAATAAACCACGAGCATTCTGTTTGTCAGTGGTCTGGTTAAGAGAGCAGCCTAATGAGCTACACACAGGGCCTGGACTTTCACCTTCTCCAATCAGTAATGTGACCTTGCAGACAGAATCTTCATATCCATTTTCTTATATATCAGGTGTCCAAATTCTACTGGAAAAGGAAGAAGAAACTATTCAAAAGCAATAGAAAAGTATAGTCAATAACCAAAACATAAGCAGTATTATAATTGTAACTAATAAGTAGAGTACAGAAAGTAAAGGTTTGATCACTTTTTCAAAAATCAAATTTCATAAAAAACCTAAAATTTATTCAAAAATATTTTTGAGAAGGCTATAAATTTTACCCTTAAACATTTTATGTATTTGATAAAAGTAAAATAATATTATTTAAACATGTCTATACAATTACATTTAAAATGATTATACTTTTAAATATTGCTTTACATATAAAGGTTTATTTATTTATAATGTCTAAATCATAGAGAGAATCTGATACTTTAAGTATCACTTGACAGAATCTTAGTTCTCTCTTACACTAAATGAGTTCCATTTATCCATTTAAAATGCTGAATTTTTAATATGTCCTTCTGTTCTCCTGTCCCCCCTTCCCTTCAGCCCAGAGAGTCCAGTTCGCATCTCAAAATCCATTAACTTCCATAACATGCCACAGGGGAGGAGTGGTGCAAGGGGAAAAAGAAGGAATGTTTTTGACCTATCACTAACCTTTGTCTCAAATGTAAAAATAACCTCATTTTTCCCCCTCACCATGCACATTTTACATGACTGCATTCACTCATTCCTACCTTTATTGTTTCCAAAAAATTATATGAGTTTGGCTTGTACTTTCTGCCACAGAGTCAATCTTTCTTAAAACAGTAATCTAGGGCAATGTAGGACAAGTCCCACTAAAAAATAAGAAAGAAAGAGAGAAAGAAAGGAAGGAAGGAAGGAAGGAAGGAAGGAAGGAAGGAAGGAAGGAAGGAAGGAAGGAAGGAAGGAAAAGAATAAACTGGAGAATTGAGGAACTTGGATTCAAATATAATAATGGTTTTAAAAATGTAAATAATATCTTCACCGATTTTAAAAATTAGTTATATGAAATTATTCAATTTTAAAAGGATATTTTGAAACACACATTTTTAAATATAATATTAAATTATGCACACATTGTCCTCAAAATTGCATATAAAATTTTATTTAATATAATTGAGAAAAGAATGATGAAATGAGAAGAAAAAAGTAGCTATTATGTAATATGTCATCACAACTTCTGAGATGCAGCAAAAGCAGTAATAAGAGGGAAGTTTTTATCATTACAGGCCTATCTCAAGAAACAAGTGAAATCCCAAGTAAACAACCATATGTTACATCTTAAAAAACTAGGAAAAGAACAACAAAAGCAACCCAAAAGCAGCAGAAGAAAGGAAATAATAAAAATTAGAGCATAACTGAATGAAATAGAGAAAATAATTCTACACAAAGATTAATACAACAAAGAACTGGTTCTTTGAAAAGATTAATAAACCCTGGCTGGACTCTCTAAGGAAAAAAGAAAAAAAAGTCAATTAAACAAAATAAGAAATAAAAGAGGAAAAGTTACCACATACAGCACAGATACACAAAAGATTATTCAATCTTTTCAATAACCAAGAATTCAATTAAATTCAATAACCAAGAATAAATGGGTAAGTCCTAGAAATTATAACCTTCCTAGACTAAATAGTGAAGAGCTGGAAAACTTAAACAGACTAATTACAGTGAGAAAATTGAAACAACCATCTAAAAGTTCGGGACCAGATATAAAAGTTCAGCACCAGATGGCTTCAATAGTGAATTCCACTATTCACTATTGAAGTGTGTTCTCCTACCCAATCCTGTAGTAGGAAGTATATATTTAAAAAGACAAACACCTTCAGATGATGTTATACAAGTTTACAAAAACACTCCTTTTCCCTATGAGACGGGAAACCACTACCACTCTTCTGAATTATTGAATTTAATAAAATCAATAAATTTATGCTTGTGTAATGAGACATTTGTTTTTGGTATGATTGAAATTATTTTATGATCATCTTAATCCCATCTAACTATAACAAATAAATGACCAAAAAAAGAGGAATCACCTGCCAGATTCCAGAAGTAGTCTACTAGATTTTGAATTAAATAATATACTTCTTTGTTGCATTTTCTTTTTCAAAAGATTTTATTATTTTTAAAGAGAGGGGAAGGGAGGGAGAAAAAGAGGAAGAGCAATATCAACCTGTGGTTGCTTCTCACGCACCTCCAACAGGGGACCTGGCCCACAACCCAGGCATGTGACCTGAATGGAAATCGAACCAGTGACCCTTTGGTGTGCAGGCCAGAGCTCAATCCACTGAGCCACACCAGCCAGGGCAGCATTTTCCACAATTGTTAAAAACACATAGACTATGTCTAAAAGGGGGAAGAGAGATCACTCAATTTGGGCAGTTTTGATAAGAGCTAGATATATATTTTTTTTTTTCATGAAATAGGGTTGCAGTGGTACAGTAAGTTCTACCCTAAGAGGAACCCCATAGTACCTGGGCTAAGAGACCTGCTCCTAATCCTCTAGGAGAAGATGCTCATAGAGATGCAGCACCAAACTGAGGAAGTATAACAGTACATTGAACAAATTTGATTTGTGACATAATCACCCCAAATTATTTTTATTTGCACTGTTTCCTTCAAAATGTCTCTGGGTTAATTATAGGAAAGTCCCGTGATTTTATGATTTTTCTCTTTTCTTTTAGACAGTGAAATATGCAGGTTTTATAGTGATTAAAGCTTTTGTTGCTCAGTGTGCCTTTCTTATGAGAATCAAACACAGAAATACAAATTATATTAAAAATAAATATTAATTAAGGGAGAAAAAGAATGATCAGAACATATAATATTTTAAAAACCTTCAAATACCATAAACATCACAAATCTTGCCCTAAAACAAACAAATCAATAAAACCTCCACTATGGTTTTACCAATTACCTGTCTGAAATGCCCATATAGCATCTTTTTTCTTACAATTTTTGGCCATTAGGGTAAGCATAATCAAATCTGACTGGTCTTTTTATAAGGAGAGGAAGTTAAGCCACACAAAAAGTCTAGCATGCCCACACACACAAAGGGAAGACTATGTAAGGATACGGGGAGAAGGCAATCATCTGAAAGCCAAGGTGACACCTCCAGAAAAACCAGTCCTGCTGACATCTTGATCTTCAATTCTAGCCTTTAGAACTGTGAGAAAAATAAATATTCCAGGGATTAGGACATAGGTATTTTTGGGAAGAGGAGGCATTATTCTATCTACCACCTCAGCAATCAAGATATTCAATAATGTCGTAGTTAAGAGTTTGGACTTTCTACTTATACTGACTTTTGTTTGAATTCCAGTTCTGTAACAAAACATCTCTGCTGCTTTGAACACTCTGCTTAATCTTTCTAAGTTTTCTTTAAAAGGGAAAATAACAGTGCCTACCTGTAGGTTGGTTGTAAAAAAATGCTATAATATTTTTAGTATACTATCTGGCATTTAGTAAATGCTCAACAAATCTCAGCTATTATTTTATTTATTGTCAGTATCTGAATAAAACAGACACCTCACATTTTCACCCATTTTGTAATCAATATTTAAATACACCTTTACATTGATCTTTCCTGAACAATAGAGTGAGTCATGTACTTTAGACTTTGCCCAAGCACCAATATATGTCCAACATCTTTAGAATTTCTCATTAGACATCTCACAGTAATACACATGTTCTAACTAATTTTAATGATAAATGTTCCCTCAAAATTCTTAAGCATTATAAAATGTTAATCATGAAGGAAATAATATAAATAACCTACCCATTTCTAACCTTCTCACTTAAAAAATAGTCCCACTTAAAAAAAAAAAAAAACAACTTTAAAGGCAATTCTGATTAAGCATCCTTTTAACCTTCTCTAGGATTAGGTCAGCCTAATAGCCTTTGGTCCATCTGCTTTCTAACAGCATCTCACTTACAACTCTGTTCACAGTTTTTATTCTCTCATTAATAAATTTATTTATCCACTGCTTTTCCTTGAAACACACACACACACACAGAACTGCTCCTTAACCAGCCTACTGAGAGTGGCAATACTTGTGAGGCCTAGTAATAGACTATTGGAATATAAAATAAGATAATGAATGTGAACACACTTTGAAAACTATAGAGTGCTCTGCAAATGGAAGACATTATATTATTTATTATTGAGAACTGCTTGTTGGAAATTAAACATGATGAAATCACTAAGTATGACTCTATCTCACCACATGTATAAACATCTATTCTAATACTTTGTTAGTCACTCTTACTTTTATGATAACAAGGGATTTTTTTCATATTTACTAAGTATTATTCTTCTGGAAGAAGATCATCTTGGTTATCCTTTGCAGTAAAAAGAAAAATAAGGAGATCTTTGAAGCCATGTTATGCTTAAACCCAGGGTATTCCTCCTGTGGCTATTGCCTTCATAAAGCTTAAAAGGAAATCTAGTAGTAATGTATGCTATTTGGTCTATGTAGCTATTTCTATAATGTTTTATTGTTTGTTCTTTTTCCAAATTAAATATGAAATAAAATATGAGTATTGCTAGTCTGCTATTCCTTCCTCCTATAATGCTCCCTTTTCTATTTGGTAAAATCAAATTTGATGTATAAGACCACCTTCCTCGTGAAGTCATTTCTGATCTCCTTGGGTAGTGAGTTATTTATTAATGTTGAGTACTACTATGTTCCTGTCCTGGCAGAAAACCAAACACAATATTGCCCCCATAATGCTTTCATGTCTATAAAGAGATAAAGAATTTAAGGAAAAATTTGTATGTATATTATATATATATATGTATGCATGTATACACACATATACATATATACATATATCACTATGTCTATATGTGTATAAATATAGATATAGTGATAAGCATGGTAAAGAAAAACAGAACACAAAAACGAGCTATAGCATCTCAGAGGGTGTTAGGGAAACATTCCCAATGTTAGTGGTAATTGAGGACAGACCTAGGGGAAGATTGAAAAGAGCCAGTAATAAAATGGAAAAGAATATGCTAGAGGAGGGAAACAAGTAAATGCATTCAACTGGGCAGGGACTACATTTGGTGCATATGAGTGTATGAGGGATATCAAGGAGGCCAGTGCAAGCACATGAAGGCAAGAATGGTTAAAGACCAACTGAAGAGCTGGTAAAGGCTCAGATTATTTATAGTTGTGTAAGCACGATTAGGATTTATGTTATTTTTGTGAATATAATTGAATTCCGAATACAGCAGAATGACATGATTACATCTAAACGTTTAAAGGATCACTAAAGCTGTTTTGTATAAACATTGGTTAATGGGGAATGCAAGAACTGAATTAGGAAAATGAGAAAGAATCTTGTTGCAAGAGTTTTGGTGAGAGAGGATGACAGCTTTGTCTCTGGTTTTAGCAAGTGGTAATAAGAGGTCAAATTCTGGATTTATTTTAAAAATAAAATAATGAGTATGTGCTCTCTGATCAGATGTGAGTTATAAGAGAGTATATAAGGCATAGAGGACAACTCGATGGTTTTTGGTCTATACATCCGTAAACAGAGTTACCATATTCCAAGCTAGAATGAAGAAGGAGACAGGTTTGAAGTAGACATAGATTGCTTCAGATGCTTTGGGATTGCTATTTGCCAACAGGGAGAAGACTTCAGAGTCATTAGGAGTTCATTTTTGGACCTTAAAATCCTGAAATTCTAATAGATTAAGAGTAGATTAAATATATAGCACTGGATTTCAGGGAAAAAAGTCTTGTGTTGGAATTATACGTTTGAAAGCAGTCAGTGCAATTATGGTATTTAAAACCAGGTGGATGGTTGAGGTCATCTAGGACACAAATGTAAACAAAGAAGAGAAAATGCTCAAGTTCTGAGCTAATTTATTTTGATGAGTATATTTAAGCCTAGACTAATTAAGAGATTTCCTTTAGTTCAGCCAATGATCTCCAAGGCCAGGATTAGACATGTAATCTCCTTAATCTCTAGCCAATTCTCTTTCCAATAAACTTGCCCCTGCCTTGGGTTAAAATGCAAATATGTTTCCTGTGTGGGTGCATCAACACACACAAAAATAAAGAAATCCTAAGGCATCCATGTAGCTTTGAATATACGTACATATTTGGATTCTTAAAGATGTCCTTCACCTCTGAGCACTGTGCAACCAATAATCATTGTGCAGAGCTGATTAACACTTTCTAAGATAAAATACCTTCATTACATTGCAAGTGCTATCAAAATAAAAGGACAGTCATCTACAATAACTCTCAAATAACAATCCTGAAAAAAAAGTATAAAGGTATTGCAGCAAGGAAATAAAATTATTCTACATCACCTGCAGTGGAATGATCACTTTCTTTTTGAATTACAGTGAAATTATCCATATAGCTCACCTACTAGATAGGGAATACTTAAGTAGCAGGGATCTTTTGTTATAGATACCTGCTACTCAAGGATCTTTTGTTATAGATACCTGCTACTCAAGGATTCCCTATCTAGTAGGTACTTGTTGTTTGTACCTTGCTTATTATAAAACCTGCTACCTGGCTGGTTTTCAACAAATGATTTTTAGGAGCAGAAAGAAAGAAGGAAGAAAGATCAAAACATTGTGCTATCAACATTAAGAAACTTGGGGATGGAGAGGATTTGTTCATTAATATCCCTAAGTCCCAAGAGAGCAGCTTCAGTCAACCAGAGGAGCAGAAAAAGATAGCTCTAAGAAATAGAAGGGAAATGGGGGTAATAAGGAAAAAAGGGTAAGTTCAAGACAAGGACCTGAAAACTTGTGAATAAATAAGGAAAACTAAACTTGAACATGCAAGTGAGAACTTGAAAATGCAAGTGAGTTTAAAAGATGTCTCTAGAACTGTAGATGGAAAGGGAGCAACTAAAGAAGGTGATACATAGAACAGACTTGCAAGAACAGAGGAAAAGTTATTATTAAACAAGAGGAAAGTGAGAAGGTCAAGAATATATTTTCAAAGATTTTATTTATTTATCTTTAGAGAGGGAGGGAAGGAGAGAGGGAGAGAAATACCAATGTATGGTTACCTCTCATGCATCCCCTGCTGGGACCTGGCCTGCAACCCAGGTATGTGCCCTGACTGGGAATTGAACCACGGTTGTTTGGTTCGCAGGCTGGGCTCAATCCACTGAGCTACCCCAGCCAGGGCGGGTCAAGGATATTTTAATGTAGAAATAATTCAAAGAGAGGCCTGGCTAGTGTGGTTCAGTGGATTGAGCACTGGCCTATGAATCAAAAGGTAGTGGTTCAATTCCCAGTCAGGGCACATGCCTGGGTTGTGGACCAGGTCCCCAGTGGGAGGTGCACGAGGAGCAACCACACAGTGATGTTTCTCTCCCTCTCTCTCTTCCCCTCCGTCTGAAAATAAAATAAAATCTTTTAAAAAAGGAAATAATTCAAAGAGAAAGATAGCTTAATGACAGCGAGGTGGGAAGCAAGGTCATTGTTTGAGACTAAAAAATATTGTGGTGTGATTGGCTAGTGTGAGAAGTCTCAGAAAGTATTAGAACAGCCACTGTGAGAACTATGATAGAAAGTCCATGGGAGACAGAGGTGTTTTTCTGAGTTAGAATAAAGGAAGAGAAGAGTATAAATTTGAAGGAGAAACAGTATTGCTTTAAACAATTTTTAGTAAAAAGTTTTATGTGCACTAATTTGTAAAATAATTATATGAGAACGATTGAACATAGTCCCCAATCTCTGAAAAGATAATTTACTAAGAGTTCAATACAAACATATCATTTCTTGAATAATTTAGCATGTGCTAGGCTCTAATTTAAGCACTTGTTATGAAATAATCTCCTCAAAA
>PVKM010016188.1:0-27094 GCA_004027735.1 Carollia perspicillata
CTCGATCCAACTGGTGGCTGTGCCAAGGGTCATTACCAGCTAATGGCTTTTTGTAGCTTGGAGTGGGCTGGCAGTTGTTCCTTGAGCTTTCCTGGGTGGGCAGATGTTCTCAGTGCATTGGGTCCTCCCGGAGCAATTCCGCAGAAGGTGTTGGAGCACCTGGGGGTGCTCGGAGGCTGGCATGGCACGGAGTGGGGGGACTGACTTTAAGTGAGAACGGAGTCCAGAAACAGACGGTCTGGGCAGGGACACAGGCAGGGTTTGCTTTAAGCTTCCCGTCTGGGTAGTCGGATCTATCGATGCCACTCCCCTGTCCTGCACACTCTTATTTTCTGCCAAGAATGAAGGCAAATATTTACCTTTGAATACAGAATTATGTCTGAAGCTACTTAATGGGTGAAAGGCCTTCTTTTTAATCAGAGATGGATTTAATTAATGTTTTATGAGTTCTTCCTGGGCAGAGCCTTTCTCTCTGCTAATAGCCACATCTGCTTAGAACTGCTAGGATTATCAATAAAAGCAATGCTACAATGCATTAGGTTACCAACACTAATGCATAACAATATAACGTTACTTTATAAAATGTTAGCATTGATAGAAAAGTTTTTATAGAATTTCCTATTTAATTCTTACAGTAGCCACATAAAGTAGATAGTAGTATTTTGTTATCTGCAGGGCTTCAGAGAGATAAACTGCCTTTCACAAGGACAGAGTAGAATAGAAACTTGAACCCCAGCCTTATAATTCTTTTCCAGTTTCTGTGGCTCTCCCTCCAAATACCTGGGAGGAAAAATTAAATGGCTTATGATAAGACAAATTGAGAGCTGTGGGTTCAATCCTAGTGTCGCAGGTAGGCACAGGTAGCCAGGTTCTTCTTGGTGATTGTGAACAATGAATTGAACCGAACACACAGAGAGTTCACAGCAGAAAGAAAGAGAGCACATTGATTAAGTGGTAGTACACTCCACAGAACAGGGGAGTGGGCCAGCTCTGAGCAGAGATTGACTCTCAGTGACCGGAGGCATTCTATTCTTACAGGGCGGATATTTCCTGGCTAGTTTTGGTGGGGTTTTGTTGTGCATCTACAAGTAGTCACATTACTTTTAAGCTATGGTGCGTGTGGTCTCCCATGATTTTCCTTGATTGCCCATCAGGGGAGAGGGGGCTGCCATGCTAATTTATTATAATGCTATTATAATGAAGCTGGGGTTATGTCACGGGTGTAGTCATGATTCACCATGATTCAGCGCTTTTCCAGAAGGTGGCTACAACTGGTTTTAGAAGAGCGTCTCTGTCCTGTATTGATGTCCTTTGTTCTAGCCCTGTGGTGCCTCCAGAGTTTCCTCACTCCTGACTATCTCCTTCCTCCCCAGCACTTAGCAGAATGCTCAGTGCATAGCGGACAGAGCAAGTATCAGCTTGGAAAGGACACAGAATAGATAGTTGCCTACACAGTGTAATTCGAGGATTATTTGAGAGAATTGGAAATGCAAATTCTTAGGCCCGACCCAGACCTACTGAATCTAGTGATAGATACCGCAATCTGTGTTTTAACAGGTCCTTCAGGTAATCTTTGAGAACCACAGGCTGAGACCAGGGGTCAGCCACTTTTTTCTGTTAAGGACCAGAAAATAAATATTTTAGGCTCTGGAGGCCACACAGTCTCTTTCAAGATTATTCAACTCTGCAAGTGAGTTGAAAGCAGCCACAGAGAATGTATAAAGGAATGGGTGAGGCTGTGTTCTAATAAAACTTTATTTAGACTAATCAGGGCTCACTTGGTTAATGATAGTAATACTCTTCAGTGTGAATATACCTACAGAATAAATTCCTGCCAGTAAAGTTGATGTTTCAAAGTGTAATGCACTATTTATGAAACTTTAAGAAATGTTAATTTATTGTTATTTTCTGATGACCCATCTCAAATCTAAGATACTAGCTTTCCAGTATCGCAAAGACTTTTCCCACTGTCTTTTAATTTCCAATAACACTGTTGAGAAATCCAATACTATTCTGATGTCTCATCTATTGTATATGACTATTAAAAAATCTCTAAAAGGCTTAGGCTCTTTATTCCTGATGCATTGAAGTTTTACAATGGTCTCCTTTAATGTAGGTCTTTTTCTTCTTTGTATTGACATTTTGGGGCTCTTTCAATCTGGAGACTCGTGTCCTACAGTCTTCTTGTATTATTTCTTTGCTAATTCCCTCCCCATGACTTTCTTTGTCTCTCTTTCTGGTATATCCATTACTCCGATGTTGAAGCTCCTGGTTTCAACCTCTAATTCTGTAATTGTTTCTCTTGTGATTTATCTCCATTTCTTTTTGTTACACTTTCTGCAAGATTTCTTAAAACTCTTTCTTCCACTCTTTTACTTAAAACAATTTTTGTTATAATTTTTTAAAAGCTTCTTTTCACTGATTATTCTTTTTATAATCCCCATTCTTTTCCTATAGATGCATTATTTTTATTATCTCTAATATCAATTATATTTATTTTTTGCAGATAATGTTTTTGCTACCTAACTTGTCTCCGTTTCTCCCTAGTTCCCTTTCTCCCTTTTGTGTGTGTGTGTGTGTGTGTGTGTGTCTTTCATATTGGAAGATTTCGTCAGGTGTCAAGAGGTCCCTGGTTTTCAGTTCATATTTTAAAGGGAGCTATTAAAGAGCCGGGCTTGTTGACTTTATTGTAAGTTAGTGAAATATAGCAAAATGCTCGACTTTCATTGGTGGAATTCATCACTACTAGTATCTCTAGGTGTTTTCTCTGGGACATTCAGTTACTACAGAGAGGGATGCTAGAATTTACTTCCCTTGGGTAGAGCATGGTGGGGAAAAGAGGGGACCATGGCAGTGAGGCTGGTTCCTAGTGTTCGGGCAGCTTCACATGGGGTAGGAGGTGGTTGTCTCTCTGTTCATGTGACATATAATCTTTGTTTTTTAGACTAGTGCCTGTCCCCTGCTTTCTACTGGGCTGGTATCCCTCAGGTTGAAGATACTCTGGTTTGACTTCTTCTTGGTACGGAGTAAATGGGAGATAGTCCCCGGGCTGCTCAGGCTGGGGTGAGACTCTGTTCCTTATATTGATTTTTAATCCATCTCCCCAGTTTTAGCCCCTCCTCTCATATAGGCCTTCTGTGCTATTAAGCGTCTTAAGAATCCTATTGTTGAACCAATTACCAGGGTTCCTCCACTCTGCAAAATCATGAACTCATTAAAGTTCATATATTATAGTTTGAGGTTATTGATATTTCCTAAATTCATGGATTATGGAATCGTGTTTTGTTTCTCCTTATCCTTGTTGGTTTGGGGTGATTTCTGAGAAGAAGAGGGGGCAGAAAAACCTTTGCCCTACCACCTTAAAACTGGAAATCTCTGACAGCACAGTTTCATCTTGTTAGCTATTCTCCAATTGCCCTCCATGGAGTTTGCACCAATTCATATACAGCAATATAAAAGTGTTTATTCGCCACGTCCTCCTCACCATCTTAATATATTAGCTTTTTAGTCTCAGTCGATCTTAGTGACAACTGGAAATTTTTTAAAAAAACTGTATTTTTGGTAAAGGCCACAATTTTAACACCTTGTGTAAAGTGCAACAAAACCATCTTCATTCTGTATGTAGTCAGTTAGCAAATACATGTCCTCACACACAGATATTTATAGATACATTACTATAAACCCCTCCTTGGAAGATGCCCCAAGCGCTCAGTTTTCTGACAGCAGAGCGTCAGTAAACACTGACATTGCCGGTGTCAGCAGAGTCGTGTTTATATCTGAGAAGCTGCACCCGAGTGGGCCTGTCTGGCTATACTACAGGACCCAGGAGGCAGAACCTCAAGAACTTGGGACCCTGTGCCACTACCCCCTGGTTTGCCCTCTTAGAGTTTCCTCTGGAGAGGAAGGCGGAGGTGATGGATAGGAACCGGGAGACACACCCACGTTGTGCTTTCCTCTCAGACTCTTGACTTCTCGGCTCTTAGTTTTACACAGTATGTGTCCTCTAAGCTGTTCAAGGTGGTACAGAATCTCTGTGACAGTGAACATTTTGTAAACAGCAGAGGAGTCCAGTGGTAGACACCACGCTGAAGGGAACGTGTGGCACAGGAGTTAATCCGAATCTCTGGGCCGCCGACACTGAGGGCTGTGGAAGGAGCTGTTTAGGAGAGAAAGATCTGGTGACCCTCACGTTTGAGGAATGAGAGGGGATTGGGTTTTCCATTCAGTGGCCACTTCTCCTCCCATAAGGGTCCTTGTCCATCTAGAAAAACAGAGATAAGGGACCAATGACACAGATGGAAGACCTGTGAGGGAGAGTTGCCACATTATCAGCTGAGTACGCCCATGTGTGAAAGTGCTTTGCTAGTATGTGGAAGACCTGCTTCTTTCCCCTTTGTGGACATTACCTTGATACCCAGTTCCCAGTCCCTAGCTGAGGTCTGTGGCTGGGGAAGGTGTGTCGGTCCAGCCCACGGGACAAGGCAGTGGATAAGAAGGGTTTCCACTAAGTGTGGCAGATTAGCTACACAAACACTTTTTTTTTCTTTTGAGCTTTAATGGCAATATCTTGTCTTCTAAGGGTTACTCTCCTCAAAGATTTAAATCAGTCTTTAATGTTCTGAGGTTTCTTTTTTTTTTAAAGATAAGGCTGGTTTCATTTGAAGATGATTTATGGTTCTGAATCTACATCCCTGCATTTCATCACCTTCATAAAAAGGCAACATGGAAATAAACTTCTTTCTTTTTTGACATTAGATGAAAAAACACAAGCACATACTCTGCCAGACTTTTTTTAGGTAGAGTAGTGACAGAAATATCCACCATACATTTCAGTGACATTTCAAAGTATGATTTTTAGTTTCCCTGTTGAATGCCGAACACCTGTGGGTCTCCAGTGCCATACCGTATTTCTATCTTATTCAAGAGACACCTAGCAATTTCATCAATAAGGTTTTTTCTTGTCGTTGTCATTTGACAAGGGAACAATATGCTGACAGACTAAGCCCACAATAGCTCCTATCAATCAAACACTTTGGGAAATCAGAAATGACAATGAAACCCACTGCATTAAATAACCCATGGTGCTGGGAATTAATCAGAAATCTGGTGTTGTTGAAAATAAATGAGTTTTTAATAAATTAGATTTGAGAATTACTTACAAGCCGTGGATTATGGGCCTGTGCAGAAGCAGCTTCTGATTCATTGGGAAATCCGCAGGGTGTACTGCTGCTACAGTAGACGGGAAAATACGCTGTCTCCCTAGAGAGCAGGGCGGGGAGGTGGCCCAACTACGCGCCAACTTCTCCTCTCTTGCTCACTCCCTCGTTGGCCAGGCCAGATCTCCGCCCGAGGCCCCTACCTTCTCTGTGTTGACTTCCATATTCAACAAAGGAACATTTTTCCCACTTCTGCTCTTACTCTCATCATCTGCTTTTTACCTTAGACTGAAATTACCTGAAGTTTTAGAGTAAATGATTTAAAATATGATGACACTCAATTTTATCATTAATCGATGTAGGAGACATTCAATTAATGGTCTGTAAGAGGCAGCCAGACCGGGTCCACCAGACCCTAACGAGTAATTAGATTTAATTCAAGACAATAAACCAGTTAGTTACGGAGTGCCGACTGTGTGTGAGGTGCTATGCTACCATGTTAGGAATACAAAATTGCTAATGTTCCCTCAAAGACCTTCGAGTCTGGAGTTGGATCTGAATACAAAGCAAGCTGTCCTAAGTGCTTAGATGAAGTTGCAAATTGCTGAATTGCTATCGAATGGCAGAGGAGGGGCGGGAGATTCTTGCTCGAAGTGTTGGGGAAGACAGCACAGATCAGGGGGGATTGGGAGTGGATGCCAGAGGAGTGATCTACATACAACAGGTGAAGGAAGGGTCAATGGCATTCCAAACACATGAAACAGAATGAACTAACACAATGATGGAATCCTGAAAGTGCAGGATAAATATAGTTAACAATAACGTTGGTATACTTGAAATTTGCTGAGAGGGTAGATCCTAAATGTTTTCACTGTGCATACAAAAAAAAGGAAAGGAAAGGAAAGAGATTAACATGTGAGGTGATGGATATGTTAATTAGTTTGATTGTAGCAATTATTTCACAATGTACGAGGTCTGTCCAGAAAAAGTCCAACCATTGTTAATATAACAAGAATGGTTTACCCAACACCAGTGTAACCTGACAGCCAAGAGGAGTGGACTGGAATGTGTATGTGTGAACAATGACGACTTCATTGTACTTGTCAGTGGGGATGGTAGACACCATTGAGTGGGCATGTGTAGTGTGTGGCCATGGCATTCAAAATGACTGAGTGAGTAACGCGACAAATCTCTGCATCAGATTTTGCATTAAGCTTGAACACTCCTCCATGGAAGCTATTCGGTTGATTCTGAAGGCCACAGCTATGGGCAACCGGTGACTGGCAGCTTCATCATAACAACGCACCCACTCATGCATCACGTCTCGTGCAGAGATTTTTGGTGAAGCATCAAATCACCCAGGTGGCTCAGCCCCCCTACAGTCCAGATTTGGCGCCCTGCGGCTTCCGGCTTTTCCCAAAACGAAAATCACCTTTGAAAGGAAAGAGATTTCAGACCATTGATGAGATTCAAGAAAATCTGACAAGGCAGCTGATGGCAGTTGGGAGAACGACATGATGAGGTCCAAAGGTGCCTACTCTGAAAGGGACTGAGGCGTCATTGTCCTCTGTACAGTGTTTCTTGTGTCTTGTATCTTCTTCAATAAATGTCTCTATTTTTCATATCGCATGACTGGATACTTTCTAACAGACCTCATGTATATATCAAAACATCAAGTCATCTACCTTAAACATATAAAATCTTTATTTGTCAATTATACCTCAATAAAGATGGGCGAGGGAGCAATTGCAGGACATGTTCGAAAATTATAATTAATTCACTCATCCAACAAACACTGAATGTCTGCTCTGACTTAGCTACTGTATAATGGAGCTGAAGTGTGAGGTTGAGGCAGGAATATAGAAGATGATGCAAAGGAAAAACTTGAACTACAGTTTGATGGAGCAAGAGTTCATTTGAAATGTTATTTATATTTTTGCTTAATCTTGTTTTCATAAATGGGGATAGACTGAGCCTGTTTCTTTCTATTGCTTGATTTTTTTTCCACTTAATATGTCTTGGAGATATTTCCATGTCCAAACCTGTAAGAATGTCTCGTCCTTTTTTCATTTCTATATCATATATAGATACAGGCAATAATTTACTTAATCATTTTCCTACTGGTAAATATTGAAGTTGGGGAAAACTATCTTAAGTATTTTATTTTAGGAAAAGAAATCAGCTCAAAAACTATTATTATGAGATAGAATTTTTTAAAGGAAGATGTATTAGACTAAGACTGAGTAATACCAATTAACCGGCCAGTCAATCAATATTTGCAGAGGACTCTATTGTTATGAGCCCTGTCAGCAAAAGGACAGTGAAAACTAGGTGACTGAGAAGACTTTAATAGAGTAATAAAGTTTGATAAGGTTAATAAAGCTTAATAAATGCATTATGTGCAAAAGTAACACCCCTCCGGCTAATGTCAGAGAGCTGACTAGCCCTCTAGGCCACGCTGGCAAGGAGGCGGAGTGGCCACTGGAAAGTAAAGCAAGTAGCTATGCAGAGAGAGGCTGCCAACTCCTTGTGATTAGGCAGAGAGGGACCCAGGGGGAACAGACGTCTGGACCTCACTCTCCTCCTGCCTGTTACCTTTCACCCGGGCCTCCCATTGGCCAAGCCACTCGGCAACCAGAGGGCAAGCAGAATGCACCAGCCTCGAGGGGAAGGACAGAGGGAAGATCTGGAGGTGCAAAGGACCAGCTAAGAGCTACCAACATTTTCATATTAAAAATTATGCTAAAACACGGGGGGTTTTCAGTGACAGTTGCAGGATGCAGGCTTGTCGAGGAAGAAATGAAATATTTTTGAGGCAAAAAACGGGACTTCTAAAACATTCTACAATGTAGCTGACCGGTTTTCCACAAAAACTTCTACACCTACATCTTTATTCTTGACTTTTCCCCCCAGGTCCGGATTCTGGCTTCAGTGGATTACTGGGTGTGTCATTTCTAGGTCACAGTTATTGTCGCACTGATGCCTCTTCAAATCTGTCGCGTAGCCCAGCCCTCCTCTACGAGTCCCTCCTCCCCCTGCCTCTGAACTTCTCTCTTTCTCTCGGTGCATTGTATGAGCCAACATTTTAAGTGTCTCCCTCAACTAGATGGTTAGATCGGTGAACTTAAGACAAGGAGGTGGCTCTCTCTTGTTCCACTCCACAAGGCTCCGTGTAGAGCTTGCCTACCTCCGTTTGGGGGAGAAGTAGGAACTGATCTGTGTCACGGGACTTTCCCTAGTTTGTCTCCCCTTAGTTACTCCCCAGCCGTTCCACTTTCTAGCCATTTCCTCACTGTGTAAGTTATTTGAAGGCAGGGACCATGTTTGTTTTTGTTGGCAGGTCTCCTAGTATCCCATTTGCACAGGAAAGAACTTAACGCTCAGCAGGCGGCCGCTGGCTACAGTTGATGTTTTGCTCTCGCTGTTAATTGTGTCTGGAATAAACCTCGTCTAAGTTCCGAGGCAAACTTCAAAGTAAGAGCTAAGTTTGGAAGTGTTTTAGTGAAGGTGGATTCCTGTTGGGGCCGGGCTCCCAACTGGGAAAATTGCTTTCAGTTCAGCCACTATTTAACTGCTTTGTCAGCGGACATGAATATGCAAAGGGAAATAAAGGCCACCAACGGATCCTGTGGCTTGGTGATTAGGCATCAAGAGACAATCAAAGCCTGGACAGACCCGAATTTCAAGTGTTGCAGGTATCAATCAAGCAAAGGTACTCAATCGTCCCGTTTGCCTGGAAATGGCTGTTAAACAAGACAGAAAAACGCATGATGGTAACTAGCCCTTTGTGGGTCTTTTCCACATTCATTTGAAAAAGGTATGGCAGCCCATAAAGAACAGCGACTTCCTCGTGAGCCAGAGGGCTTAATGAAGAATGAAGGAGACTGCAACCTTGTAGCTGAAATAATAAAGAGGAAATTGAATTATTCTCCCCATATTGAATGCATATATTCCTGAGTGTTTTTGTCGAAATGACTTTGCTAACCCACAGAGTGAAATACACTTTGTTTTCACATGGGCGCATTAAACAGAGCGGAGGGCTCCACTACACTGCTCAGAAGGGAACAAAAACCATCAGGATGAAAAAGCACTCCTGACGTATGGTCATATCAGCTCTAAATTGTCTCCCAGCTGCTTCTGGCACCATTAGACGGAACACTGGGTAATTCATAGAAGTCATTTTTAACAATTTGATTGTTGGTATATATCTGCTAAATTGATTGGTTTTGGAGACAGATCTTTATTTGTATAATAGCAATAACATCCTTTGCAGATTACCGCTCAATTTATTCCTGATGCTAACATTACCAACCAGCATCTATCAATTTACATTGAAAAAATATGTTCTTATTTCTTAATTATCTGTTTAATTGTAGGGAGACGAGAGTCCCATGATGCCCTGAGTTGCCAGCACTGGGGAGCTTGCCAGAGTCAATGAGAGTCATGCTGTTTGGCTTCCAGAGGGCTCTGTGTAAGCTCGTGATATTAGCAGCCTTGACCCCCGCGTGGGTGAAGGCGCTCCTGCCCTGGATTGCAGTCCCAGCACAGCCTGCTCTCCCCGACCCCAGCAAAGTCTTCACAAGCCAGCAAATGACTTCTCCATTGACCTACTTTTCTGCCGATCTAATCCTGCCAGCTGTAGTCATCAGGAACCCTGGTGATAACACCCGCCGTCAGATCTCCCTTGGGCACCATGGACCTCTCTGCCCAGTGATTGGCAGGGGGGGCGGGACTGCCCGCATTTTGTGGCAGCTCCCAGGAATAAATTATAGGTCTCATTTCTACCAATGGGTTCAGATGGGCAGAAATGGAATGTATACACATCTAGCCAGTTTCCTCTTCACCCCAGCTGCCACCACCACTAAATATAAACATAAATCCACGTAAAAGATGTGCATTAGGAGGCAACTACTGTAAGTCCTATCATTCATCCTTGCCCACTCTTTTTAAGGAGATTTCCTTTATTTCTTATTCATCATTTTTATTATGGTCAAATGTATATAACACAATGTTGACCGTTTTGACCATTTCTAAATGTACAGGCCAGGGATGTCAGGTGCCTCCCATCGTTCTGTACCCATCACCACCGTCTGCCTTCAGAACTTCGTCATCTGCATCAAATGAAACTCTGTCCCCATTAAAAATAGTTCTCTCCATCCCTCTACTCCCTGCTTCTAAGAATCGCCAGCCTACCTTCTGAATTTGACTACTCTGGGTACTATGCAAGTGCAATCATATTGAGTGTAATATCTTTTGTGTCTGCCTTATTTTATTTAGCACAGTATCTTGAAGTTTCGTCCATGTTGTGTCATAATTTCATTTTCTTTTAAGGCCAAATGCTATTTCATTGTGTGGGTAGACCGTATTTTCTTTATCCATTTACCCATCCATGGACATTTGGACTGTTTCCAGCTTTGGGCTACTGTGGCTTTTTGTAGTGGTATGCCTTGATTCTCTCTTTATCTTTGGTGTATCTACTTGAGGTTTTTACTTTGTGGCTACCATGAGGTTGACATAAAACATCTTCAAGTTTTAACATTCTCTTTTAAGTTGACTGTTGGGAAAAATGAGACCATGAACTTGGTGTACAAATATCTGTTCAAGTCTCTGCTCTCCATGACTTTGGTCTTCACCCACTCTTTCGAAGCACTGCTCATCTCTTTAACCATGTGACCCCCTCCCAAATTTTATTTCCCGGTGGTTTGTGTGATTTGCAGTTCCTGCCAATGCCTTTCATTGTTACTACCTAGATTTCACCTCTTCTGGCTACCTGCCCGCCCTGAACCTCCCTTCTTCAGCTCAGATTCTGATTTATCTCCCAAGCTCCCTTGCCACCATTAGCTTGCTATGGAAGAGGCAGAAGCCCAGGCGAGACTCCCTGAAGAGCGAGACTCCCATCTTTTCTCACTGGTGCCCATTAGCCTAGGTGG
This sequence comes from Carollia perspicillata, assembly GCA_004027735.1. Taxonomy (NCBI): domain Eukaryota; kingdom Metazoa; phylum Chordata; class Mammalia; order Chiroptera; family Phyllostomidae; genus Carollia; species Carollia perspicillata. Next base: position 11,087 of record PVKM010016188.1, read on the forward strand.
ATCCCATTCCCAAGCCCTTCACAGGGAAAAGTAACAATCCCTGATTTCTACCCAGCAGCCCACATGAATAGACAAAGATCATCTCTGACTCTGAGGCTGTGGCAGAAGATAAAGGATGAGCATGTGCCCCATGGTCCAAGACCAAAACCCAGAATCACGATAACGGCCTCAGCAGCTTTGAACCTCCTTAGCACTGTTGCGGGAAGACACAGGCTTCCTCCCAAGAGGGACCAGGCACGAGTGCAGAAAGCACTCTCTCCATTGAGGAGAACTGTTTGCTTGGGGGCCAGCAGCCCTTGCAGGGATTCTGATCACACCTGTTCTAAATCACTCTGATTTTTTACTGTTCTTGTCATCACAGTGATCATCATTATTTTAGATCACTACCATTTGTTGCGTGCTTGCCATATACAAAGCACATGATAAGAAACTGACTGATTTTTTTTCTCTTTCTATATTTTTAACAATGTCACTATTGATGGGTGGCAAAGTACTCTTTGGAGCCCGTCTGCCAAGTTCAAACCCCAGCATCACCACTTACTAGTGGCTCGAGCCCCTCTATCTCTCAGTTTCCTCGTGCGAGTGGAGATAATACCACTATGTACTTTAAAAGTTGTGATCATTTGAGTGAGATAATCCTTGGAAAGTATTTAGCATCGTATCTAGAAAACAGTGCTTGACTAAAGGTTAACTCTTATTTTGTCTCCAACTTAAAGATCAAGAAACTAAGAGCAGGGTGAGAAGCTTGCTTAAGGCCACACCTGCTGAGTCCATTGACCCTCAAGGGTACGCTCATAATATTTCTCAGGTTTCCAGATGCCTCCTCTGTTTTCCATGGGAGAGGAAATAAAACAAGCTATAGTTCAGCTTTTATGTAAATTATAAATATGTCAGAATTATAAATATGTCAAAATATATCTACTCACGCCAGCTATATTTTGTGTTGAGCCTGTCAACCTCTACTTCAGTTGCAAAGAGTAGATAACAGAGTTAACTAAAATTTCCGCCTCTCATTTTTACTGACCTAAGGCAAGTGGAGCTCTAAAAGGCTGATATATTGATATCTTCTGTGTACGAACAGCATAAAGTGTGGAGGTTCCTTATCTCACCCTCTACTAAATATCTATTTTCAACCTTCCCAGTCACCAAAAAGCAGAGTATGAATCTTTTCCCCTATCTCACCACCCTCATCGCTTTCCACAAGTTGGGACAGGGTGGGGGACAGTAAATGCAGATGACAGTGCCTGGGGCTGGAAGTGATCTCCACAGGTGTTCCTCATGGAGAGAGTGGCCCGGTCCCCAAGACACAGGACCAGATGAATCTTGTTCCAGTGCAGTTCAAAGTCATTGCAGCACAACGCTTTTAACATCTAGACTATTTCCAAATTACCTTTAATAGACTTATGTAATATTCTTGAGCTTTACGCAAATCAGAAGCAGTGTCACTCCCTCCCCCCATGAGGTCTCACGCTGTGGTTGGTGTGAACCGGTTATCTAGGACTGGGCACGGCCCATCTGACCATGTGAAGGGGAGAGAGCAAGCTTCTGAATGGGGGTAGATTTACAGTGGGCGTCATTCGGCCTCAGCTGTAGACAAATCCCTGGACACAGACGTGAGCTCATCTTTGCAAAGAGCTTATAACACGGAAATGAGGGAATACAAGTGAGCGTCTTTGGAGGTGGCTAAGAAAAGGCCGGTGGGGCCCAAGTCTCGGCTTCATGGCGACTTTTCCTTCAGAAAACGTGTTAGACTCAAAAGCGACGTGGGAAAGTTTCTGTCAATGGCCGCATTTTCTTGATTTTGTGAGAAAAAGAGTAAATGTGTGTGTGGGGAAAAGATTTTATCTAGGTGAGGGGTTGGCAAACATTTCCTGTAAAGAGACAGACAGTGAATGTTTCCGGTGTGTGGACCATATGGTCCCTGTCACCACCACTCAGCTCTTCCACTGTGGCAGACAAGCAGCTGCAGACGGTCCAGAAATGAATGGTCGCGGCTGGGTTCCAACAAAACTGTTTACAAACAGGTGTGGGCCGATTTCGCCCATGGACCATACTTGGGCAGGCCTTGTACTAGGTCCTGTGCTGGTCACTTTGTCTACATTGTCTTCACTGCTCAGACCTCGGAACATCAAGATATAGTCTAGTTATGCTAACTGAACCTAGTTACATTATATGAACACAGGTAAAAAGGCATTTTTCTCAGGCATCCGGTAAGGAACAATAAATAGGGGGGCACCAGACTCTTCCCCAGAAACGTTCAATGCTAGAAGAAAGTAAAGGAGCAAGGCCTTGAGTTCTCAGGGAAAGAACGTGTGACCTGTGCACGCTACTTCATCTAAGGAGACTTCAGGGAAATCCCTCAGGGCACACAGACCCATGAACCTTGTGAAAAGGCTGTGGATAACAAAATTCCGCATTGAGGTAACTCAAAATAAAAAGCTCAGCATTGGACATTCCAGGATAAAAGGCTTGGTAATGAGCACTAAATACATTTGAATATAGAGCCACACGTAGAACCAAAACCAGATTCCTAGCAACCGTGGGGATTATGTGCATAAATCAAAGTGAAAGCCACAAATGTGGGCAACATAACAACAATGCAGCTCATAGCAGTCAGGAGGTGGGCAGAGGGAGTTAGGGACGCTGAGAATGCTGAGGTCTGAAATAGACACACAGAGAACTCTAAACTTCTAATATACTTAGCTTTGGAGGAATCTTTTAGAAAATTGTTTCTTTTGCAGTGAGAGAAATATTTATTTCAAGTTCAACGATTCTTCCATTTTGCATCCATTAAAATAAAGTTATATTAAGTTCCATTTTAAACATTTAAAATAGCACCTATAGTGTGAGCTCATTCTTTAAAAATGTATTTCCATCCACTTTTCTAGTTCTATATTTGCATTTTAAACAGATGCTGTGGATAACAAAGAGTTTGGGGTTGTGTTATCCAAAGAATAGACTTTCAGGATGGAGAGATCTGAGCTATTTCTAATTTTTTTTCACCTTTTTCATTTCCATATTAATTAAATTTATATCATGAGCAAGTATATTTTTTACAAAATGGTGGAGAAATTTTCATAAAGAAAATAATAAAAAAGAGAATCAAACATGTTAGCAGTAGTTAACTTCTTGATGATACAAAAGATGGATGATTTCTTCTTGTTCATTTATATGTTAAAAACAATTTTAGCCCTGGCTGGTGTGGCTCAGTGGATTGAGTACTAGCCTGTGAACCAAGGGGTCGCCAGTTCGATTCCCAGTCGGGGCACGTGCCTGGGTTGTGGGCTGGATGCCTCGGGGTGGGGAGTGTGAGAGGCAACCACACATTGCTGTTTCTCTCCCTCTCTTCCTTTTCCCCTTCCCCCTCTCTAGAAATAAAATAAATAAAATTTAAAAAGAACAATTTTAAAGAAACCAACATAAATTTGTAAAAACAGAATATACTGTCATAGAAGCCATAGAAAGAGCATTTTCAAGACAGAGAGTGGTAAATTCTTTTTAAAAATGATGAATAAGATTAGGCAAAAACCCACAACAGGAAAACCATATTTGATCTAACAAAAATAATTTCAAGAGAATGGCAGAAACAGAAGCCAGAAATAAGAGAGTAAGGAGTGAATGGAAAGTGAAGAAGTGAAGATTCTGGCCCTGGCCGAGTGGCTAAGTTGTTTGGAACAATGTCCTATATACTGAAAGTTTGCAGGTTCGATTCCTGGTCAGGGCAATTACCTAGGTTGTTGTTGTATGATCCCCAGGTGGGGCGCACACAGGAGACACCAATCAATGTTTCTCTCTCACATCAATGTTTCCCTCTCTCTTCCCAAAAGTCAATAAAACATATCCTCAAGAAGTGAAGATGCTGAGTTTAGGTGACTCTTTCAAAAAATAAATCATTATTCCTCAAAAGCACTTCTTTGGATAGATGCTATTTTCTCTGTTCTTACAGAGAAATTGAGGTTCATGTGGCTGGTGATTAGTGAGCCAACATTTGCAGCCCAGCCTGTCTGACTCCCAAACCTATTCTCTTTCACTAGACCAGGATTTGTGTGAAGTTCGGTTGAAGGATACAATTGAAGCGGAGAGAACACAGAAGAGAAAAGGGTGCCTTTTGAAGGGCATGTCCTGCTCATTGTCCCCATTGCTGAGAACATTCTACAGTCACAGGAATGAGTGATGATAGTTACATGTATGGCATGGCCCCATCGTCTGCCAGCCAGTCCACGCTGAGTGGCCTAGGTGGACAATCGGTGGATGCCACTGGCTGAACTGGGGTGGACCCGACTCGATCCTAAGTCTTCTGGGAATTTTTATTGGAGCTACAAGATACTAGCACTATTTTGCAGTCTCTTGAACTAAGGAGAATTTGAATAGGCCAAGGCAGCTGTATTTGTCCATGTGCACGTGGAGAGCCAGAGAAAACTGACTGAGAGGCAGTTCGACCAAAAAAGATAGACATGGAGCTCGAGAGATAACGACAGAAGGAGAGAGACAAAGAGACGTGCAGGGAACGTGAAGGCGAGAGGTCACATGGCTCCAGGGGGAGAAAGGGACCAAGCAAGGAGGAAGAGGGGCTGCTTGGACTCGAGTGACTTTCCAGTTCCGGTGTGGTAAGGTCTAGCTACACTTTTTCAACTGAGTGACTTTGGGTGGGTTTCTGTTACTGCCGACCACATAGTCTTACAGAGACAGGAAGGTAAGAATTTAGGCACATCAGCCCTGACCAAGGTGGTTCAGTTGGTTGGGCGTCATCCTGCAAAGTGATAGGTCACCTGTTCGATTCCTGGTCAGGGCGCATGCCTGGGGTGTGGGTTTGGCCCCTGGTTGGGGACTGTATGAGAGGCAGCGATTGATGTGTTTCTCTCACATTGATGTTTCTCTCCCTCTCTTTCTCCCTTCCTCTTCCTCTCCCTAAGATAAAAAATAAAATAAAAATTAATAAAAAAAAGAATGTAGTCACATCGGGAAAGACTAATGGGTGTATGACAGCCATTAGTCTGACATCACCATGGCAGCGTGCCTGCTACTTACGATGTCGCTTATGCACTGGGCGGTACCAGGTCTACTTAATAAAAAAAAGTCTGAGAAACACAGCCTTGACTCCTATTCCCAGATGCTTTCCATCCTCTGTGACAGGGCCAAGAGAACCCCAGGGCATGGCATTTTTTTTAAAGGATATAATAGGAAGCATCTGTAACCTAAAGGCAGACTGGGGGCTCCTAAAGCCCCTTCTGACATTGCAATGAATCGTCTTTTTTTAAGAGGAATCGGTGAGGGTTCCCCGTCTGCTGTGAAACCGACAGCTTGAGCTGTGATTGCACTGCCTCTCAGCTTTCAAGGGCTGTGTGTTCCCAAGTTCCCTTCCTGGTCCTTGAGCTGGGTTTGGGGAGCATCGGGTTCCCCATAGCTACCAGCCCCAGTCCTTCAGGCAGCAGCTGGAAGAGGAGGAGGCTATAGCATTCTGCTGCCACATCTTTCTTTATAGGGAAGAGCTGGCTTTAGGGACTCAGGTCATTTATTCACTCATCATCCATCACCACTGTTCTGAAAAATCTCATATATGTCTTCCATGGGTTAGAAAACTGAGGACAATAAGATCTTCAGTTTAAACTCCAAGGAAATCGTTTAGCCTCATCCTGATTGGAGGAGGCAGTGGTCATCCAGTCATTTGCCTCATAAGTTACTTTCTGTTGATCCATCAGCATCCATTGCACTCTTTATGACTCCTCAGCATCAGTTCTGGGAGAAGATCTCCCCGCAGGGCACACATGGCCCATCCAACAGTAGTTTAGAGGCACCATCCTCGTACCAAAGTCTGGAATAGTTTCATTACTTCAGATCCTTTCTCCTGAGGACATTAGATCACATCCTCGGAAGAACAAGCATCTAGTGGCGAAGCCAACGTGTGCCACTTGGCTGATGCAGATTTAAATGCTACGATGCATTACAAAGTGCTACATGTCACCCGAGGTTGTGTTCCCCTCCATCACGGATTGGGCTGATGGGAGCAGTTTCCACTTTTATAAGACAGGACGTGGCAAGTTGGGTGACAGATAGTGCAAAGTTGCACGCCCTGCCTGCAAAGCACTGTGTTCTCAGTGGGAGCAGCACGTGGCGAGAGAAAGCCCTGCTCTCAGCTGACCCTGCGTCTGCCAGTGGACCCGGAGGGAGCCGGCTAGCTCAGGTAACGGGCTCTCTCAAGGTCTGAGAAACCACTGCTCAGGTCTAAGCCGCGTTTACCTAATTCTATCGGCAATTGCTTTAAAAAAAACAAGGCTGAAGCCCGTTAGCTTCAACCGAGAGTCACCCCAGGGAAGAGATGAGCCTGGCATTGCCTGTCTGTGGTTAGAAATGAGGTATGCTTGAGGTCCTGGCGCTTGCCTTGGCTTCTGAAGGCTCAGGCGAGGGCAACTTCCCACGTGCGTTTGCCAGACCTCGTGCTTTGGTCTGAATAGACACTGATGCCGAAGTGTCTCCACAAGGCCACTGTTAGCCTACAAGTTGCCTTTTTGTAAATTAGAGAGAGACACGGCTTTTCCCCCAGAGGTGCCCTACAGGACATTCTGACAGTAACTGTTTGTCACCTGGAACAATCACCGGTCCTTGGTCCCTTGAAAGAATCTCTATCCAGTTCCTTCCCAGGAGACTTCCTCAGTCAGACCACCCTTGCTTCTTGCCCACTTGGCATTGCCCCTCGAGCACACCTCCCTCCATGGAGGGCCCACTTCAAAGACAATGTACCTGGGCAGTGAAGGGGGGTCTTCAACATTTCAAGCTGTTGCGCTTCCTAAGGGCAAGACCAGAGCACGCCCTTATGCATCCGCAGCAGTGCAGGAAGTGTGGGCTGTCACTGGGAGCAGCCCCTGAACTGTGATTCCCAATGGGGGGCTGGTGTTTATGAATAACTGGCTTTCCCACGTGAAAACGTAATGTCTGTGAAAGAAAAATGGAAAAGTCCAAAGTAGAAAGCGATAGAGGTATAAAGTAGAAAATGAAAATCACTCAGAATCCTACCACTCCGAAATAATCTCTATTAATTTTTTGGTGTATTTTCTTCTGACTTTTGTTATAGACATACACATGCATTAAAAGTAATCTCTCGATATATATATTATTATGTTTGCATATAATGATTATTATAATATTACATATTATAATCATATAATATATAACATTACTTGTATATTATAAATATATAACTTTGTGCCTTTTTCCCCACTTACTGTAACATTATTAACATTTCCCTATGCGTTGCCAAGCACATTAATTCCTAGATCAGAGAGGCATTTGTAAATCACACGCTACACGTGGTCAAATAAGGACATCGTGCGGTTTTGAAACCTTAACAGCCTCACAGGCCCCTGAGAAACAATCCCTCCCCCTGCCCTGAGAAGTACCCAGGTTCATTACAGGAACTATCCCGCGGTGGCCACAGGCTGTGATCTGCTAATGCTTCGTTCACCGCGTCACCGGCACAGTAAATATTTCCAGCCCCAGCTCGCAGTTTCCACTTTTATAAGACGCACTTAAAACTGAGCGCCTCCAGGACTCTTAGGATTGCAAGAGGATGGCGGGACCCCCAGGGTGGGTCCCCAGACTTCCCCACACTTACTTTTCACCACGCCTGGCTTTCTCGGGAAGCAGGTCTTTTCCTACAGGCTCAGGTCAGGCGCGGCGAGAGGGGTGAGTGCGGGAGGGAAGGCGTCACGGAGCCTGGAGCTCTGTCCCGCTTCCTGTCTGCTTTCATTCCCAAAGGAGAAGTCGGGAGTGAAACACACTTTTCCGTGAAACCTGTCCAATGCAGTAGCCACGAGCCACATACGGCTATTAAAATTTAAATTATTTAAATGCAATACAATTAAAAATTCAGTTCCTCAGACTCACGTCTCACCTTTCGAGTGCTCAATAGCACATGTGTCTCTATATACCACATTTCCATGACCCCAGAAGGTTATATGGACTGCACAGCTCTAAGCTGTGTTCAGATGGCGGGGCGCACCTGCGTATCCCTGGGGTTCTGGGCTTCTGCCGGAGCTCTATCGGAGGAGGCATTTCTTTGAAGTCTCTCGTTTTCTTTTAAAGGCTCAAGTAAAAATTTCATTCTGTGATACAATGCAAACATGTTTGCTTTCATGTAAAAATATGATTTTAAATATTGAAGATGGAATACAACTGACAAACCACAAAGGCACTGGATTTATCCTGCTGCTTTTTGTAGGGGAGCTGGAGGAGCACAGCTTTTGGGGCCCTGGGGGTCTTGCTGTCCTCCGCGTGTCGCCAGTGGTGACCCTTCCCTCCTGGCCAGAGAGAGGGGGCCATCCCAACAAAATGACTCCTGATTAGACACTGAGAGTGGTCTAGTCTGCCCGAGGAGGCTGTTCCCAGAGAGACTGCCGCAGCTCAGCGCTGAGGTCTGGCTGTCCTGGTCCAGGGATGTTCACGGTCACTTGGGGAGGTTATTAAACAAACATGTAAGTTTCCTGACAAAGAGAGCCTTGAGTAATTATATTGCATATGACCCTTTAGAAGTGGGCAATGGAAATATAAGGTGAATAATTATTAATTTCTAGATGCTTACGATTAGAAGCAACCTCCAAAGGATATAGAATTCTTATGTAAGCCTTAAGTGCCTTCCGCTGTAATCTGCAGACTGACCCCGGTTCCAGTGCATGAGATCAGGTCCTTTGCTATTGATTTGTTCTATGTTTTTTTCCAGAGTAGTGCTTTTATTTCGCAAAGGCTGGTGAATGATTTCTCACAAAGAAGGTGTCCGGAATAATGTGAATAAAAATGAAAATTTGTGCAGAGCATGGAGGGAGGGGCCTTCTGTTGGGGTTTGTGACCTCCCTACAGTTCTTAAGGTTTCCAGGGAATGAGATCAAATGTTTGTATAGCTTCCTCTTTCAGAATCTAATGTTCAAATTTGTGCTTAGTTCAGATTTCTCATTCTGCAGGTGAGGTTTATTTTTTCTTTGTGCCCAGGAGAGATGGAAATGGCAAGTTTCCATCCTTGAAAAAAATAACTTATTACGGTGTTGGAAATTTCTATCAATGTGTTATGCAGATTTATAGCTTGGACTAAATCATCTCTTTACTCTCACCTTCCCCACAGGTGCTATTTTCCGACTAGAATCGTTCTTTGTTTTTGGAACTTCTCCAGTTCATCCGTGCCTTCTCTGTCGTATGCTGGCTGAAATAAGGCCCTAGCCAGTGCTACAGAATTGGACTCAACCAAAACTACACCATGGCCATCCAATTTCTACTGGCCGTTTGGTTTTTCTCTAACCTGGGGCCTAACACCTGTTTTTCTGTTCTTTTCGCCCCTGATCAGACCGCTCTATTAAGATTCTCTCAGCCAACTGTTGGAAATATATCATACACAGGAACTGTTATTGCAAATATTTGTTTCAATTAATTAGCAATGACCTTATGATGAAGGCTGACTGCATTTTTCTATTGCAACCATGTGGTAGTTCTAGCCCTAGGGTGATGCATAGCCCGGCCACATTCCTTAACGATCCTCTTAATTACACAGTTGGGGTAACCATTCTGTCTAAAAAATCTGCTTTGCAATTACAAAATCACCAGCCCAGCCAGCCGTGTTGACCCACCAATCGCTTACATTCCACTGTGTCCTTAAAATGTGCACTGTCTTCTCTCCAAGGGCCAGAGAAGCTTTGGAAACCGGTGAGCGTGGGGTGCAGCTGCTCCTGAGACAAATGCCTTTCTCTGCCTGCCTCTGCCCAGAGCTGCTCTGTTATTGGGCTTTCTTCCTTTGCCTCCTGCTGCCATCTTTTCCTCTACAATAGCCTCAAAAAACACAAGGGAATTCAACCTCTCTTTCCAAAACATCTACAAAAAGCTGGCTGCAATAATTTAGCATAAGCTTGAAAAAGTCATCGTGGCCCCTCAGGTTGACTGGCTTGGTTCCTTGGATGCAGAAGCTGTTGTTGAATTGCCGCTGAACTTGTTCCCATGTACTTCCCGGGTCTGTATCATTGACTCCAAAATCAGCACACGTCCCTTTGTGACTGTGTGCACTGCGTTGAATCGTGATAATTTGCAGGCGTGTCGGTGCCCTGGGAGTTCTGGAGTGCTAGCACCTAGCACGGTGAGCGGCCCATAGTACAGGCCCAGCGCATCTTTGTGGTCAAATGTTGGCAAGTGCAAAGGCTAGCAAGTTCTTAATTTCACCTCTATGTCACATCTTTTCACTCTGAAGGCTCCTGCTGGTAGGCTTGTCCTGACCACTCTGTACATGAGGAAATCTTGGGACCTCGTAACGAGTGCATCTTGAATGTCTGGTGAGTGGAGCTCCTCATTGATACGACAGAATGACCGTTCCGTTCAGCTGTGTGATGACATTCCCTAGTCTCCTGGCTGTCCTCTCCAGGCTTGCCCTTGTTTCCTCCAGAGAACCATCACCTCCCCTTCTATTACAAAAATATTGCTTCTTTGGGTGCCCTTTGGGACTGGGTGGCCCCTGGAGACATGAAAATGATGAATTCTAAGGACGTATGCTTTGGTTACCACCTCTCCCTGTGGACACCCTGCCTTCTGGAGCAGTGGAGACTGGCTAGGTGCTTTTCTTCATTTTGTGAGTGGCATGATTTAAATTAAAAGGGAAGGCATAGAGCAACAGGAACTCTCATTCACTGTTGGTAGGAACGCAAAATGGTACAGTCACTTTGGAAGACAGTTTGGCAGTTTCTTGCAAAGCTAAAAATACATAGTCTTTTAACGTGATCCAGGAATTGTGCTCCTGGGTATTTACCCAATTGATTTGAAAAGATATGTTCACACAAAAGCCTGCACATAAATGTTTATAGCAGCTTTATTCATAATTGTCAAGAACTGGAAGGAATCAAGACATCCCTCAATAGGTGAATGGACAAACACCATGTGCTACATCCATACTACGGAATGTAATTTAGTAATAGAAGGAAAATGTCAAGCCACCAAAATACATGAAGCAATCTTTAAGCTCCTAAGTGAAAGAAGCCAGTCTACAAAGCTACATATTCTATGATTGCAATTACATGACATTCTGGAACAGGCAAAATAATACAGCCAGGAAAATGATCAGTAGTTTCCAGGGATTCTGGGGGAAGAGAGGGAGGGAGGAACAGGTGAAGCACAGGGGACTGTTAAGGTAGCAAAATTATTCTCTATGATACTTCCATAGGTACATGGCATTCTGCATTTGCCAAAACCCATAGAACTTTACTATGCAAAGAGTGAACCTAAATGTATGTAATTTAAAAATCATTTAGGGGACTGAGGGATCCCAGGAAAAGAATGTAGATTATGACAAGATAATCTAAATGCATGGAACCATCTCGCTGAAGGGGGCAGGGGAAAAGGGGCTAAGAAATTCTGGAAGTTAATGGAGTCAGTAAGACTACAGACAAAAGACACTGAATGTAAGCACCATATTGTAATAAAGTGGTTAGCTACAGGGGTAGAGATGAACAGTTCTGATGCTGCTCTACATGTATATTGGAAGTGAGCAATTAAGTAAGTGAGTGGCAAATGGTAGAGCCAGGTTTCTTACTGTTGGAGTAGAAATTTGCACATCAGCAAAGGGAGGGATGTGCAGCGATTCACATGGGAATGAATTCGAGTTGGAGACATCCATGTCAGCTCATGTTAAGCATGACTGCACACACACACACATAAAATTTTACTTCTCTGTTAGCGAAATGAACAAAACCCCAGTAGCAATAAGCACACTTAGTACCCAGATCTTGGTTTCTAATATCACTCTTCAGTAAACGGAACCAGGGCTCCTTGAAAAACTGGCAGCAGATTCTAGGAGTAGGGCAAGTATGACATTACGAGAAATGTATATTTGGTCTCTGTTCCCAGTTCTTGGCATAAAACCTAAAACCCTTGGACTTTCCCCAGTGCTAAGGCAAGAGGGACTTCTTCCGTTATTTATAACAATCCCCTTTCACCCACACCTGAATTTACGATAACTGGGCAACTCTTGGGACAATGAGGAGGCTTAGTTACTAAGGGAATGAACCATGTGATTAGAGAGTTGGACTCTCTAGCTCTACCTGCCACCTCCAGAGAGGGAGGGGCAGAAGATTGAGTTAATCATCAATGGCCAATGATGTAATCAATCACGTCTATGTAATTAACCTTCATAAAAACCCTAAACCACAGAATTTGGAGAGCTTCCTGATTGATGAACACGTCAAGGTTCTGGGAGGGCAGCACACCTGGAGAGGGCACGATGCTCCATGCACCTTGCTCCTTCCTTTCCCTAGCCAGCTGTTCCATTGTATATTCCCGAAATGTATTTTTTACAATAAAGCAGTCATAGTAAGTAAAGGGGTTCCCTGAGTTCTGTGAGCCATTATAGTATATAATCAAACCAGAGGAGGAAGTCATGGGAAACTTTAATTTGTAGCCAAGTCAGACAGAGTGTGGATGACCTGGGGACCCACTGCTGGCAGTTGGCATCTCAAGTGGGGGCAGGGGAAGTTCTTATAAGACTGAGTTCTTAACCTGCAGGGTCTCCACTAACACCAAATAGATAGTATCAAAATTGCTTATTGTGAGAGAAAACCCCAACATTTATCATCAGGAGTGTTCTGTGGGTAGAGGAAATACTTCTTCTTTTAGTAAGAAATACAGGAGATAAGCCTGGAACATCTTGTAGTGCAAGGAAGTAAGAAAATGCACATCAAGGCTTTCAGTCAGATGGTAGTGTAAACGTGGTACTCACATCCTCCCACAACCACATCAAAATTACAACTAGACTACAGAACAACCACCATTCAGAACTGCCTGAAATCTAGCTGAATGGAAGTCCTACAACTAAGGATATGTAGAAGCCACATCAAGACTGGTAGGAGGGGCAGAGAAGTAGAACAGGCTGGTCCCGCACTCACGTGTTGTGGATAGAAATCAGGAGGGATATCTCAGCTGTAGAAGTTTCCACTTGAGGAGTGAAGGATACCAGCCCCATACAAGTTATGCACAGTTCAAAACACTGGTAATCAGGATGCTCACAGAATTGGTTGAATATCGATGCAAAATAGAGGAAAAAGTGAAGGCTATGAAAAGTGAAATAAAAGAAAATACACAGGGAACCAACAGTGATGGGAAGGAAACCAGGACTCAGATCAATGGTTTGGAGCAAAAGGAAGATATAAACTTTCAACCAGAACAGAATGGAGAAACAAGAGTTCAGAAAAATGAGGAGAGGCTTAGGAACCTCCAGGACAACTTCAAACATTCCAACATCTGAATCATAAGGGTGCCAGAAGGAGAAGAGAAAGAACAAGAAATTAAAAACTTATTTGAAAACATAATAAAGAACAACTTCTCCAATATGGCAAAAGAAATAGACTTCCAGGAAGTCCAGGAAGCTCAGAGAGTCCCAAAGAAGCTGAACCCAAGAGAGCCCACACCAAAGCACACCATAGTTGTTACCCAAGATTAAAGATAAGGAAAGAATCTAAAAAGAAGCAAGAGAAAAGGAGACAGTTACCTACAAAAGGGTTCCCATAAGACTCTCAGCTGATTTTTCAAAAGAAACCTATGGGCAAGAAGGGGCTGGAAAGAAGTATTCCAAGCCATGAAAGGCAAGGACCTACATCCAAGATTACTCTATCCAGCAAAGCTTTCATTTCAAATGGAAAAGCAGATAAACTGCTTCCCAGATAAGGTCAAGTTAAAGGAGTTCATCATCATCAAGCCCTTATTATATGAAATGTTAAAGGAACTTATCTAAGAAAAAGAAGAAGATCAACGATAAAAAATATGAACAATCAAATGATAACAAGCTCACAACTATCAATAATCAAACATAAAAAAATAAATGAACTAAGCAAATAACTAGAACAGGAACAGAATCACAGAAATGGAGATCACATGGAGGGTTGCCAGCAAGGAAGGGGATGGGGGTTATAGGGAGAAGGTACAGGGAATAAGTAACATAAATGGTAGGCAGAAAATAGACAGGGGGGAGTTAAAATAGTATAGGAAATGTAGAAGCCAAAGAACTTAAGAAACATGGACATGACCTAAAGAGGGGGAATGTGGGTGGGAGAGAGTGTGCAGGGTGGAGGGGAATGAAGTGGGGGAAATGGGACAACTGTAATAGCATAATCAATAAAATACATTTAAAAAAAAGAAAATGGGGAAAAATAGGGGGAAGTTAAAATAGTATAGGAAATGTAGAAGCCAGAGAACTTATATGTGCAAACCATGGACATGGACTAAGTGGGGGGAATGCAGGTGGAGGGGGCATGCAGGCTGGAGGGAGATAGAGAGGGGAACATGGGACAACAGTAATAGCATGATCAATAAAATATATTTAGAAGAAGCAAAAACAATCGAATCTAAAACACAAAATAAATGAATAAGCAGAACAGAAACAGACTCATAGATACAGAGAACATATTGATGGATGCCAGATGGGAGGGCAATCGGGGGAGACAGGTGGAGAAAGTGAAGGGATTAAGAAGCACAAATTGGTAGATACAGAATAGTCATGGGATAGAATGTACAGCCTGAGGAATATAGTTGATAATATTCTAATAACTGTGTATGGTGTCCGATCCATATGAGATATATTGGGACGATCATTTAGTAAGCTATATAATGTCTAATCACCAGGGTGTACACCTGAAATTAATATAATATTGTCTGTCAACTTTAACTGCAAAATAAAAGTGATTTAAAAAGAGAAAATGAACACTAAAAATGCCAGAAACAAAGCACATTGATGGGGATGTGTCCGAGGACCACAGGAGCCAGCTGCAGCCGCTCCCAGCGGCCGAAACTGGGACAGTTTGAGCAACAAGATAGATAAAGAAGCATTAGATTGTGACCTAAAGTAGGAGCCAAATATCCATGAGTTCATACTGATATAATATGTGAATGAATAAAATAACAAATGGGGAGAAAAGAGAGATTCCCCATGCAGAAGATAATTGATAAATTATTGATACTAAACAATTGATACAGATACTCTACTTTCGAGGAAGTTGAGCTTACTCCTTTACTCCTTAGGGGTCACACGGAATGATTTCCTTCCAAGGAGTACAGAATGGAGAGGGGAAGGCATAACTTTACAGTGTAGAAAGCTCACAAACACTGCTTCAGCCACGTGGCCAAGGTCAACATCGATAGTGATGAGTCATGTTGATAGTATGCAGCACTGACATGCTGTGATAAAAATGCTATTTCATTACCTCCGTGGTTTTCTTTCCCATAACACCTAACCCCAGTCTTATGATAAGAAAAAAAAATAGAAAAATTTCAGTAGAGAGGCATCCTACGAAATACCTGACCGGAACCCGTCAAAACCACCAAAAACATCAAAAATAAAGAAAGTCTGCGGAATTGCCACAGCTAAAATGAGCTGTGGTATGCCAGATGGGAATCTGGAAGAGAAAAAAAAGGGATATTACTGACAAATTTTAAAAATCTGAAAAAACTATGGGCTTTAGTTAATGGTAATATATCAATATTGGTTCCTTCACCATAACAGAGGCACCATGTTAATTTAAGATGTTAATAATAGGAGAACCTGAGTGCAGGGTATATGAAGCCTCTCTGTATCACCTTTTTGATTTTTCTATAAGACCAAAACTGTTCTAAAATTTAGCCTGTTTTATTTCTAATCCTCATCTGAGGATATGTTTTTATTGATTTTAGAGAGAGGGGAGCAGGTGGGGGTGGGGAGAAAGAGACAGAGCGAGAGAAAGGGACATCGATCAGTTTGCCTCATATGCACCCACAACGTTTTGGTATAAGGGGTGATGCTTCAACTAAATGAGCCACCCAGCAGGGCATAAAATGTAGGCTATTTTAAATGGGAGGCAGGTCTGTGGTCATCAGGGCTACCATCCTGGTCCCTTTGTCTACTGCGTCCACATTCTGGGAACCTTACAGCCCCTCTGCTTTGCCCTCCTCGACCTTCAGCGAGGATGGTGGGGCAATGCCGGCAATGTGTTGACCCCTCCTTGTCACTCACCACTCTTACTCTGT
>PVKM010016189.1:0-27093 GCA_004027735.1 Carollia perspicillata
CTGATAACCCTCCATGTCATCTCCATTTCTGTGGTTCTGTTCCTGTTCTAGTTGTTTGCTTAGTTTGCTTTTGTTTTTGTTTTAGGTGTGGTTGTTAATAATTGTGAGTTTGCTGTCATTTTACTGTTCATATTTTTTATCTTTTTCTTAGATAAATCCCTTTAACATTTCATATAATAAGGGCTTGGTGATGATGAACTCCTTTAACTTGACCTTATTGGAGAAGTACTTTATCTACCTTTCCAGTCAATCACCAAAAATTGTGCACATAAAAGGACCATAAGCAGAAGGCCTTAGAACCATTTTTTAAAAAAATGCTTCTAAGTCTATTTTTTAAAAAAAGGTTTTGAATAAAATTCCTAAGTCTATTTTTTTAAAAAAGGTTTTGAATAAAATTCCTAAAGATTAACATTAAACTGTATCCTAAGTCATTCCTGAAATTACACCTGTATAATGGCTTCATTTACTCTATTTTACAAATGTGGACTTTCAAAGGGTAATAATTAATAACAGTGATTAATGCTGTCAACAATACCAGTTACAAAGTCAGTGAGATGATTCCCAGAATCCTTCCTATATTATTACTGGTAAATTTTGTTTTACAATATCAATAAATCATTCCAGACAGAACAAAGAAGATAGGTAACAGACCTACACATTAGCCTAGAGATTTCCCAGACAGTAAAACATGAAAATAGCAATAAAAGAAGTGCTTCATATTATACATTATTCATTTTTCCAAACAACTAATAATGGGTTTACAAGGCTAAATAATTACACTTTTAAAATAAATATTTGCTTTAAGCAAACTCAGGTAAAATGATTATGAAATTACATATATCATTTTAGAATATATTTTACAGATCACAAGTCCAAGAACAACACAAAATTCCCTCATTTATAAACTAATGAAAAACAGTGAAACATTATTATGAATATAGTTCTCAGTCAGTCAACAAATATAAAGGCCTAGTAGGCCCTTATACCTTTACTAGGAATACAAATGATAATTTCTAACCCTAAAAAAAATATTTAATTGCTTTAGAATACCTGAAGAGATATCCTGCTGAAAAAATAATAAATTTATACTATGCTAATGCCTGAGGGCATAATAAGAATGAAGAAGGAAAACAAACAATAAAGATGCAAAAGGTAACAATAGTAGTTAAAAATAATATGAAAGTCCTGAAGAGAGGCAAAAAATACCCACTTTTCAGGAATACTGTAAAATTAGATACTACTATAAACTTTAAGGAACTGTTGCATTAATGCTATTATTTTCTAGGCCTTACATTAACAAAAAAAGAGAGAGAGAGAAATGAAAAGCATAAATAGATACAAATATTATGAAATTATATTTAGAAAGTTCTTCATATGCAAGGCAAATTGAGTATTTGTGGTTTGGTTATTATAAACTGATTCAAAGATAATTAAGTTAGAATAATTTAATTATATACTCACAATTTTTAAACAATCTTAAATACAATAAGTAGAAAACATAACATTTCCTCTCACTTTTTCCAGAGATTACTGAATTCTACATTTATTCGATCTTCAAGGTGGATTAGACCCCTAGTCATCTCTCTCATCCATGGCTAATCTATTATACCTCTTTGCATAGGAGACAATATTAATTTTATGAAGACTTAATGCTACCTTTATTAAGTGACTGAGTAAATTAATTCCAAACAAGTAACTGAGTAATAATTTAAAATAGTCTGGAATAAAATTCCCCCAACTATTAAGATTTTAAACCTAGACAAACAAAAAACACCACAACGATACAGTCATGTGTTACCTGCTATGAAGACACATTCTGAGAAATGTGTCATTGGGCAATTTCGTCATTGTAGGAACATCACAGAGTGTACTTACACAAACCTAGATGGCACAGCCTACTACACACCCAGGCTATATCGTATAGCCTATTGCTCCTAGGCTACAAACCTGTACAGTATGTTACTATATTGAACATGTACGCAATTATAACAGTAGTATTTGCATATCTGAACATTTTAAAAGTACAGTAAAAAATATGGTATATAAAGACTGCCAGTCAAGATGGAGACATAGGTACATATGCTTCACCTCCTCATGTAACCACAAGAATTACAACTAACCTCAAAACAACACCCAGAACTCCCAGAAAATTAAACTGTATGAAAAGTCCAACAACCGAGTATTTAAAGAAGCCATAATTATCCAGAGAGGTGTAGAGACATCGAGGCCTGGCAGAGAGATGACGAGATGTCTGTGGCATGGACAAGGGTGCCACAGCAGAACAGGTGGTCCCACATTCACATGTGGTGGATAAAAATTAGGAAGGATAACTGGGGAGCAAGCAATCCAAGGCCCAGGCCATACTGTACTGCCCATGGTTCCAGCGCCAAGAAGATAAAGCCCCATAACCTCTGGCTGTAAAAACCAGTGGGGTTTGGGGTGGCAGAAGAAACTGCTGGTTTCTCAGAAGAGTCCATTTAAACGGCCCAGAACATATGCAAACGCACCCACTCTGGGACTCATCACCAGGGCAACAGCTGGAAGGATGCCAGTCACATACAGGAAGTTGGTGAAGTAGCTGGAAATAGGACAAGACCAGGCAAACCTCTAAAAGCCATGCAGTGGCACTGTCCCTATTCTGAGCCCTCCCCCTACACAGAGCCACAAAGCAATGAACTGGGTTGTCCCACCCTGGCAAATATCTAAGGCTCTGCCCCATAGGACTTAAGAAGTGTGCCAAGACAGGAAGTCAAAGCAGCTCTACCTATTACACAGAAACAAACACAGGGAGCCTGCCAAATTGAGGAGATAAGAAATATGGCCCAAATGAAAGAACAGAACAAAACCCCAGATAAAGAACTAAATGAAATGGAGACAGCCAACCTATCACACTCAGAGTTCAACACACTGATGACCAGAGGCTCACAGAATTCATTGATTACAGTAACAACATAAAGGAAGAAATGGAGGTTACATTAAGTGGAATAAAGAAAAATCCACAGGGAACCAAGAGTGAAGGTAGGAAGCTGGGATTCAAATCAATGATTTGGAACATGAGATAGAAATTAACATTCAAAAAGAAAAAAAGGAAGAAACAAGAGCTCAAAAAAACAAAACAAAACAAAGCAAAACAAAACAAGGACAGTATTAAGAAAATTCTGGGACATCTCCAAAACCGCCAACATCCGAATCATTGGGATGCCAAAAGGAGAAGAGGAAGAGGAAGAAATTGAAAACTTACTTGAAAAAATAATGAAAGAAAACTTCCCTAATTTAGTGAATGAAATAGACAAGCAAGTCCAGGAAGCACAGAGAGTCCCAAACAGAATGGATGCAAAGAGGCCCATTCCAAGACATATCATAATTAAACTGCCAAAGGTTAAACATAAACAGAGAATCTTAAAAGCAGCAAGAGAAAAGCGGTTAGTTACCTACAGGGGAGTTCCCATTAATACTGTCAGCTGATTTCTCAAAAGAAACTTTGTAGGCAAGAAGGGACTGGCAACATGTATTTAAAGTGATGAAAAGCAAGGACTAACAACCTAGATCACTCTATCCAGCAAAGCTATCATTTAGAATGGAAGGGCAGATAAAGTGCTTCCCAGACAAGGTAGACCTAAAGGAATTCATCATCACCAAGCCATTATTATATGAAATGTTAAAGGGACTTATCTAAGAAAAAGAAGGTCAAAACTATAAACATTAAAATGTCAACAAACTTACAACTATCAACAACTGAATCTAAAACAAACAAACAAACAAACAAATTAAGCAAACAACCAGAACAGGAACAGAATCATAAACACAGAGATCATTTGGATGGTTATCAGCTGGGAGGGGGAAGGGGAAGAAGAGGGACTAGATGCAGGGATTAAGAAGCATAATTGGAAGGTAAAAAATAGGGAGATGTAAGAACAGTATAGGAAATGGAGAAGCCAAAAAACTTATATGCACAACCCCTGGACATGAACTAAGGGGGGAAAGGGAAAATTTCCCTTGCTGAAGGGAAGGTGGGTACCAGGCAGAGGGGGCAAAGGAATAAAAACTGGGACAACTATAATAGCATAATCAATAAAATATACTTGAAAAATAAATGAAAAAATATGCTATAAGAAATAAAAAAAAAATAGTATGCCTATACCATGAATGGAGCTTACAGGACTGGAAGTTTCTCTGGTAAGTGTCAGTGAGTGGTGAGTGAATGTGAAGACCTATAACATAACTGTACACTACTGTAGAGTTCATCAACATGGACACTTAGGCTACCCTAAATTTACTAAGAATATTTATCTTTCTTCAATAAGTTAACCTTAGCTTACTGTAACTTTACTTTATAAACTTTAAAAATTTTTTAAACTTTTCAACTGGTTTGTAAAACACTTCGCTTAAAATGCAAGCACGTTGTAGAGCTATACAAAAATACTATCTTTATATCCTTATTCTACAAGCTTTTCTTCTATTTTTACATTGTTTTTTACTTTTTAAACTTTTATCTTTAAAAACTAAGACACAGCCCTGCCTGGTGCGGCTCAACGGATTGAGTGGCAGCCTGCAAACCAAGCATTGCCAGTTCAATTCCCAGTCAGGGCACATGCCTGGGTTGCAGACCAGGTCCCAAGAAGGGGGCAAATGAGAGGCAACCACACACTGATGTTTCTCTCTCTCTCTCCCCGCCCTTCCCTCCCTCTAAAAATAAATAAATAAAAATCTTTTTTAGAAATAAATAAATAAAATAAAAACTAAGACAGACACACACATTAGCCTACATCAGCATAGGGTCAGGATCATCCATATCACTGCTTCCGCCTCCACATCTTGTCCCACTGGAAGGTCTTCAGGGGCAATAGCATGCACAGAGCTCTCATCTCCTACGATAACAATGCCTTCACTTTGTAACACCTCCAAAGGACCTACCTGGGGATCTTTTGAAGGAGGTTTCACTCTTTTCAGAAATATGTCCATAGTAGTTTGATTTATTTTTTTCATCATGGATTTGCTTATAAGAAGATAATATACCATGAATATTCTCTATTAGTAATAACTTTCAGCATTAGGATTCATGTTTCAAACTTTTTTTTTATGTTTCAAACTTTTTAAGGAGATTGTTGAGGTCTGTAAAAACTTATGCTAAATCTGTCACTGTGATTTTTTTTGAGGGTTCCTCTTTTTCTTCTCCTGTTCCCTACCCTCTTGCCTCTTCTTCAGCTATTCCTGTTCCAGTTGCAACAACTCCTCTTTAGTTAGTTCCTCAGGAACCACCTCTGGGAGCTCCACGATGTCATCCTCATTCACACCCAAGTTCAAGTTCTTTGCTGCCTCAACCAAAGCCTTGTTGATTTTTGCAAACTCTCAACCTTGGCAAATCTCTTCAAGTCAAGGACACACCTCTTGAGTTTCTTCTTCCATTCACACACTCCTTGGTGACATCATCCCAAGCTCAAGCAAGTTTCTAGATGCAGTCATAGATGTTTAAATACTTGACAATTGTATTCAGGTCATCCTCGGTTGCAACAGTAGACTGGGCAAAGGTCCTCATGAGGTAGTAGGCCTTAAAAGCTGCTGTGTTGGATCAATGAAGTGGTGTCTGGAGAGAGAAACACCACTTTGATATTGGGATGAAGAACACCCAAAAAAAAAAAAAGAGTATGTCTGGATACATTATCAACAATAAGCAAAATCATAAGAGATCTTACTAACCTAATAGTACTTCTCCCATTTCACTGACATAGCAACAAACTCAAGAGGGCATCTTATTGCTCTGTGGTATACTGGCAGTGTGTGCTTACTGAGATGCTTGAGGGCCCTGGGGTTCTCACCGTGCCACATCACGGAGGGTTCCGTTTGCAGCCTGCAACGTTGCCCCCAAGGAAGACTGTTATCCTGTCCTTGAAAGCCTTGAAACTTGGCATTGACTTGGCCTCCTTATGGATGAAAGTCTCTTCGTGCATCCATTTCCAAATAGAGAGGTTTCATCCATATGGAATATTTGCTCTGGCAAGTAATTATCCTCCACAATCAACTTATCTACAGTTTCAAAGATTCTTCAGCTGCCTTCACATCAGCACTTGCAGACTCACCACTCACTGTCACAGTATGTGATGAATGGCAACTCTAAATTGTTTAATCACTCCGAGTTAGCCACAGATTCAACACCATAGTCAGGAAGGAGAGTGAGGGGGGAAATTTGGACAACTTCAATAGCATAATCAATAACGTATTATTTCTAAAAATAGAAATATTCAAAGTGTTGAAAAGCAAGGGCCTACAACGAAGATACTCT
Source organism: Carollia perspicillata (assembly GCA_004027735.1). NCBI lineage: Eukaryota > Metazoa > Chordata > Mammalia > Chiroptera > Phyllostomidae > Carollia > Carollia perspicillata. The sequence goes on from PVKM010016189.1 coordinate 6,281, forward strand.
ATCCAGCCAAGCTACCGTTTAGAATTAAAGGGCAGATAAACAGCTTCCCAGACAAGAAAAAGCTAAAGGAGTTCATCATCACCAAACCATTATTATATGAAATGTTAAAGGGACTTAGGAAGAAAAAGATCAAAGCTATGAACAATAAAATGGCAATAAATACGTATCAATCTACAACTGAATCTAAAAAACAAACTAAGCAAAGAAGAAGAACAGAGACAGAATCATAGATAGGGAGAACAGTGATGGTATCAGATGGGAGGAGGGACTGGGGGAGTAGGAGAAAAGGTGAAAGAAGCAGCACAAATTGGTGGTCACAGAATACTCACGGGGATATACCGTACAGCATAGGAAATGGAGAACCAAAGAACTTACATGCTTGACCCATGGACACGAACAGAAGTGTGGGGATTGCCTGAGGGAGGCGATGGAAAAGGGGAAAAATTGGGACAACTGTAATAGCATAATCAGTAAAATATAAATTTTTGTAAAAGACCACAAGATTTTCCTGTGAGTCTCTAGATATTATCAACTAGACCAGATCTTTAAGAACAGCAACAGCCATTTGTAACTGTGAGGAGTATCAGCCTAAAAGACACTGGGAATGAATGATTAGCAAAAAAACAAGCTCCCAGATGATGGTCCTGAATCACTGAATAATTAACCAACCCTTACCTCCACATTTATTGTGTTAAATAATAAGTTTTCATTTACAGATTAAGTCATTCCCTTTTGGTTACGTACCTCTTACTTACAAAGGCATGATAACACAAGTAGTATATGAACTTCCTGACTTTAGAAAGAACTAGTGCTGAAAAAGTTCATACCCTCATCTACATATTTTAAAATAAGAAGAAAATCCAAATAAAGAAGCCTAAGCTTGGCATAAAAACATTCTTCCAGATCCAGACCTAAGTGGGCGATTACAGACATGATCGCAAATTTTATCACCAACAATAGATGGCTACTAGAATTAGATGCATTTAAAAACAGTCAATCCAAATGCTGGAGGAAATAAACAGTTTTTTGTTCTCTGCTAAGAAATGTTAAGCTGGTAATGTTTAAGGAATAATGAAGGAGGCACTGAATTATTTCTTAGGAGTCTACCTGATCTTCTTAAAGGAATCTGCTGGGAAATTTGGTTAACATTCATGGAGAAATAACTGAGATATAAAAAAAAGACTGACCATGGCCTTTCACATACATGTGAAATCTAACGAACAATGTAAATGAACAAACACTCATCAAGAACTCACTGTGAAATTATTTGAAACCTACAAGAAAATGAAAAACTTGTACAAATAATTCCTATATACTATACTATTCAGCTGCATTTACTTAATATTAACAGTATAAGATGATTTGACTTATCTAAACTGTTTATTATTACTCTTAGTTACTGTTGAATCATCTGAGTGTGTTGCAGACATCAACGTCCTTTCCATCCAAATACCTGAGTGTTATTTCCTAAAAACAAGACCATTGCGTGACCACAATACATTTATTATTTCAGGATGTTTAACACTGCTTCAATACTATTACCTAATCTATGACCCATATTCAATTTTGCCAGCAATGTCCTTCACAATACACATCCTCCCTCTCAGGATATAATCCAGGACCATGCATTATATTTAGCTGTAAATTTCTTTGGTTTCTCTTATCTGGACAAGTTTTTGTCTTTATATTTCACAACAGTGACTCTTAAAGAGTACAGGCCAGGTGTTTCATTGAAATTGGGTTTGTCTGACATTTCTCTCACAGTCAGATTCATGTGTTTTTTTTCTTATTTGTAGGGATACTACATGCGACATTCTCTTCTGGTCATATTCAGTGTATCACATCAGAAGAACACATGATGTCAACTTGTATTTGAGACAATTTTTAGTGGCAAACATTTTTTAATTTTCTAGTTTTACATTTAAATACATGTTTAAAACTCATTATTCATAACATGAGGTTAATTTTCAAGCTAACATACAGAAAAACTGAAAGTAATAATACATGAGGTATTAACATTGGAAAGCAATACTATACATGTGACACACTGGTTAAAACAAATTCAAAATGACAGGCACTTAAGTAGCCAATAGCAACATAAAAGCAGTCCACTCCAGATTTCTTCCAAGACTAACAGAAGACAGATTAGCTATCCTTAAAGATTGTTAAAAAGGTAACTAAATAAAAAATAAAAACTGCCCTGGTCAGAAAGTCCGGTTGGTTGAGTGTTGTCCCATACACCCAAAAGGTTGCAGGTTTGATTCCCAGTCAGGGTCCATACCTAGATTGCAGATATATACAGGAGGTAACCGATCGATGTTTCTCTCTCTTTCACATTCCCCCACCCCTTCCTCTCTCTCTCTAAAATCAATAAACACATCTTCTGATGAGGATTAAAAGAATAAAGGATAACCCAGACCAGTGTGGCTCAGTTGGTTGGACATCATCCCCCAGAGCGAAGGGTCACCAGTTGGATCCCTGGTCAGGGCACATGCCTGGTGCAGGTTCAGTCTCTGGTCAAAGCAGGTACAAGAGGCAACCGACTGATGTTTCTCTCTCAGATGAATGTTTTCCATTTTTTTCTCCCTCCCTTCTTCCCCTCTCTAAAAACAATTTTTTTAAAGAAAACCATAAGAACTCCCAAGAAAATATTTATTTATCAATATAAAACATTTCACTGACATAGGAAAACAATATTACTATTTCAAGGGCATGCTATTTGCTTTAAAGATAACAAAGGGTAGATTTGTTGTATTAATAAAAATGGTTCAATTCTATTCTTTCAAACAATTCTCTGATATCAAATTCAGTCAAGGTCAACAAATATAAAAGGAATAAAAATCATCCTTGAATTTCTTTGCACCACCATAATGCAGGCCAGTGCTTGTGTAAACTACATCATACTTAAACAGAATAATCAATGTTTGTTATTAACAGAGGCTTTATATATAAAATCCTATAAAATTGTTTAAAAGCCTATTTATGCACGAGCCTAACAATGTCCTTTGATCCTACTTAGAAGAGAGTACAATTAATTTTTTACCAATTGAAAGAACATAAAAATTTCAGTTGTTACTTATCCCCAACATTACATCATTTACATAGTCTTAGTTTTATGGTTAACATCAGCTAGCCCATGTTTCTAAATTCCTTCTTGAAAGCCAATTACATTTCCTCTGCCCTCATTCAAGTGGGGAACACATCTTTGAAGAGCTAATTACACCACTGAATATTTAAATATAAAATGGTTTGAGAAAGAACAGAGAAAAAGTGATGGTAAAAGAAGTATCCGTCCACAACCCCACAAAGGGATATTGGTGGTAGGACTTGGTAACGAAAGATTTTCCTTGCAAGAACATAAATTTATGTAAATTGTATATGTGAAGCATAATTTCCTGCATTTCTTTGGATCCTGAAAAAATAATTCTTTTGCTCTTTCTACCATAAAGTAATTTTTTGTCTCTTTTCTGAAAAAACAATCATTTAATAAATATTTTCCCATCCAATTCGACATTCTCTTAAAATTCTGGGGGAAAGGAATAATTGCAAATATGATATATAGGATCCAATTAAACTATAAAACTTTTTTTAATCCAAATTTTCCATCAAGCTTTATTCTACCTCCTATGATCTTACCCAACTCAGACTTAGAGGCTACAAGTCTCACTGACCTTCCCGAACAAAGCACTAAAGTAGTAGGAATGTTTAAGGAAGGTAATTTAATTTCATATAGGCTAAAAAAACTTCATACATACAAAGTGAGACACTTTCATAAAGGTAATATTTTTACAAGAAAAACACTTGTAAGTGATTAAGATATAAAAGACAATTTAAAGAAAATTTTAAAATCTATTCTAGGTAATGAATGTTTCAACCACTTTGCTAAATAATTGAAGAGTCAAGTTGCAATCTTAATGAAGTTCTACAGAGGGCGCTAGCACCACAAAGAATAAATAACATACAGAACTTCAAGAAAAGACCTAGTCTGCTGGAAATACTGGATTTCTGTTCATCAACATGAGCTCAGATTATCCTCCAAGAGTTTATCTTAGCCATCAAAAACACAGTATTACCTACAAACTATGGCACATTTCTAAGTGAACCACATTAAAACTTATAAAATAAAATACCCATCACGAATACCTTTAAACACTCTGTGAAGTTGGTATATGTGTTTTAAATAATATTCCTCCAAAAAGGTGAAAAATATTATTTTTCCTAAGTTACTGAACTTAGGCAAAATAGAAAGCAATAAAAAAAATCTGAAATCAAAACACTCTCTATCCTTTTCTGCCGGAAGACAAGGCAGAGTTTCTCCATGCCTCAGTTTTCTATAAAATGTGAGTAACTGTATCTACCTCAAAAGGTTGCTGTGAAATTATTAGAGCATAAAAATAATTAAAATAATGCTCTTTTCTTGTCCTTTAATACTTAAATATTATTTAATTGTTCAATACTTTCAAAAAAGAAATCGATAAGTATATTCAGTAGAGCAATTATTTTCAAGGATTAGATTAGTCACTAATAGATACTAAAAATTTCCCAAAACTCCAAAATCCTTACCATTCCCCAAAAGTCTCTCAATCCCAAAGGGGATACAGACAGTTGGCATACCCTTACTTTATTTTCCAGGTATTATCTTTCATGGCTTCACTCTCAAAATGTTCCTGTTTGGTTTTAGACCAAGGAGAAAAGAATTCAACATACCAGCACTCTCTGTTCATTCCATGTTGACCCCCCTGAACATTCACCCCATATTATAGTTCACTCACAGTATTTGCTTTAGGATGAAACTTCCAATGGAAGCATTACACATAGAATCAAATAAATTCTATAGAAAAGGATTGTAGTCTTCTAGAGAAAGCATTCTAGAATGCTCAAGAAAATGAGGTTAAAAAGACAAAAGTATTTTAAAATTATTCCACATAATATGTGACTGTAAAATGTGTGAATTAACTACATTATGGCTATAAATCCTTCTTATTTCATAAACATCTCTAAAAGCTTTTAGAATCAAGTTGGCCAAAAATCTTTGTATTATACCCTCTCCCTGGAAGAATGGGAAATGTCTCGCATTTTGAAGTCAGGCATAAGTAGTATTTGATGATTCTCCTCAACTCAGTACAGAGTCTGAGGAAGTTTCTAAAACCATAATACGTACTGTGAAATTAATCAGTCGTTGAGTTTTCATACTGCTATTGGGTTCATTTTAATCAGTTACTGAGTCTTGTGATGGATATCAATCCCTTTTATGTAAAAAAATCACTGCATATTTAGGGAGCTGCTTGGTATAACAGGACAAACACTAAAATGGGAATCAGAAGACTTGAATTCTGGTCCAGCACTTGTCATTACAGTGTAACCTGTACAAGTTACTTTATCACTGTAAATTTCACTCAATTTCACTATAAATTACAGATACTAGTTCTGAAGTTCACTTCTAGATTCAAAATCCTATAATTTAAAAGACAGGGGAAAAAATGGCCTTTGCGAATGAAACCATAAACATACTGTACCTATTTATGTATGTTGAAAAGCAATAACCATTTAACTTTGTTGGTCCTAGATGTTCTTTATTTCAATTTTGACCTGCTTGCCAGGAGTTTTTCCTACTTTTGCATTAAGCAAATACATTTTGCCATGAATAAAATCCATTAGCTTTATAGGCAATCAGTTCTTATTATTATTCTTATAAAACAATCTTTGGGTTTTCAAAGAACTACTCAGTAACAACAGTAATAATAATGGATATAAGAGCATATCAGTTGTTACTGATTGTCTCTAATTGCTCTTCACATGTTCTTAAACATGTCACTTAAATACTTATAAATATCCCCTGGTAGTTTAGAAATTGGGTACTGTTCTCTAAAAACTGATAATTTTTTACACTACACAGAAGATCAAGATCTAATAGTGTTCTGTCCAATACCTGGCATCATTCCCCTTGCACAACTGATAGATTTCCCCCATTTCATCATAATCATAAATTGACAATCACAATTATTGAGAGACAAAATTTTAAAACTTAAAGGGTAATTCTGAAAAGGTAATTAACTTTTGACATAAAAAATCATTAAAGAGAATTTATTCAATCTCAGAAAGGAAAAATATACCTCATATCCAGAATAGCAATACATTGCTTAAAAAAATTCCCTCTTTATCGTGGCACCTATCTTGAAAAGTCAAGTAAATAAATGTGAACCTTTTTTAGAGGCTTTCCCCATAAAGTACAGCCAACTGAAAAACATCTTCAGATACCAAGTTACTCCTGTCTGTGTTAAGTGGCACAGATGCTCCTAAATTTATTTATATTGCCTTTAGTATTTGTCCCTAACTTCAGCCAACTTTTAATTTTCTTTATCTTAATCTTTATTGAAGGTAATATTCAATTTAGGTATTCATAAAACAAACAGATATTTCCAGAATCAAACAAAATGGTTCCATAACTGTTGATATGTCCAATAAGAAACCAATGATTACAAAATCTTCAATTACAAAACTGTTTTTAACTGTCAAGTACTTAAATTGGAGAGTTAGTCTTCATTTGTAAATGAAGTCAATATCCTTCCTTTCAATAGCACGTAGCATACTGACTGGTGAGTGAAGAATATTTAGTGAATGAAATAGTGATGTTTTTCTAACTTATTTTAAACTACCCCACTGACAAAACTAAAATGCTAATAAACTAAGAAAACCTACAGAAGACTAATGAAACCAGTTCATTACTGAACCATACATAGAGCAAAGTATAAATTATATAGTTTTGGATTATTCCTACCACAAATTTAACTGTTTGATCATCCCCCAGAATCTTCAGTATACAGAACACAAGGAAACAGGAACCTGAGGAAAACCACTCTACTTAAACAACCAACTGTCACTGCTGATCAATCTTCCCGGTTTTGCTGCATGTCAGTCTTCCCCAGACAAATAACAAGTGCATCTGTAAAGCACATTTTATAAACTAAGAATATTTTTAATGAAAATGCAGTTAGTATTTACCACCTAAAATATTATCAAGATAATAAGAGTTATCACTGTACTATTATTGGTACATACGAAATTAAGGTACATTTTCAAAAAGCAGGCTAATGTGATGGTGTGACTGCATTTTTGCAAATATCATGATAAATCAAGTCTGTCTTTAACATATTAGGATTAAGAAGCAATAATGTTCTATGAAAACAAAGCATGGAATTATTAATTGGATAATTAAATTTTGTTTTATATCTGCAGCTTATTAATTTCTTAAAGATTTTGTTTATTTATTTTTAAAGAGAAGGGAAGGGAAGGGAGGGAAAAGAGAGGGAGAGAAACATCGACGTGAGAGAGAAACATCAATTAGCTTTACCTCTCGTACACATCCCGACCACGGATTGAACCTGCAACCTAAGCATGTGCCCTGACCAGGAACGGAATGAACCAGTGAGTGACCTTTCACAAAGGGATCTTAGCTATTTTAACTGTAAGGAAAAAAATTAGGTTATTTATGAGCAGCTTTCATGAAAGGCTAGTGTTGCGGTGGCATATTCAACTGAGACTTTAAAAACTACAAGGCAGAGAACCAGCAGCCACAGAATAAAGATAATCAACTAATGCCAAATCAAGTAACAATATTAACAAGAATCTTATCATGAAACCACTAGTTACTAAGAAGACTTCATGTTATACTAAAAAAATAAAATTGTGCTCATTCAACCTTTAGATGTACATTATATTTGCTCACTTAGCTCACCACTATGACTATAAAGTTGAAACAGGTCATCTTGAAATAGATAAGCCTATTAAATTAACACTTTAAATTTAGTGAATTTAGAATTTCTTTCATTAAGTTGTTTTTCTGATTATAGAAAGAGAAAAAAATCTAGATAAACAATTCATAAGTTTTAAATATCATACCATTCTGAGTAGCATAATGAAATCTTACACTGTCCAGGCCTGTCCCACCAGGATGTGAATCTTTCCCTGACCCAATGCATCCAAGTTGTATAGCTACTTAGAAGCCCTCTGGGTTACCAGATCCACTGTTGTGGTGTCACAGTGCTTGTGTTCAAGTAACCCTTATAGTAGCCTACTGTTTTGTTACAATGCCTACATCATTCACCTCACAGCATCTCATCACATAGGTATTGTATCGTTTCACATCATCATCATAAGAAAGGGGAATATAATACAGTAAGATGAGAGACCATATTCACATAACTTTTATTGTAATATATTGTCAAAATTGTTCTATGTTATTATTGTTATTAATTTCTTATAATGTATAATTTATAAGTTTAACTTTACCATAGCTGTATAAATAGAGGAAAAAAACATAGTATATATAGCATTTGGTACTATCCATGGTTTTAGGCATCTACTGGGGGTCTAGTAATGTATCTCCCACGGAAAAGGTGGTACTACAGTATCATCAAGTGCGGTCCAACCTGAAGGTACAAATTCCTCAAATTCTAGACACGAGTTATTTGTATAATAATTAAGATTATCAGAACTCTCTTATGGCACAATGGGAAAAGAGGCAGACTAACTAGAAAGCTGAAACACAAAAAAATTTTTAGCTTCCCTCTTTAGACAATCTTATGATACTAAAAAAGTTAAGGTAAGGTGAATTTTAAAAATTCCCAAGTCAGTAATTTTTAACTAAAAACTTCACAGTCCCTGTTAGGTAGTAATCTTTTAAATACTACTGTAGAACAGAAAAATAGCTCTGGAGATATCTCAGAATCATACACACAGTTATTTTTATCTAAAAAACAAAACTGTAAGAACATTAAAACTTTAAAAAGAAATAAAACTGTACTCACATTTCGAACCGTTTAAAGTGTTTTACCTTATGCTAAACAATAACAACACACTTACTGTTTCATAAGGCAACAAAAGAAACAAAATTATATTTCTCTACCTTAAGCATGAGGGTGGGGAAGTCAAGTAAGAACCAAAAATTAACAGTGACAATATAATGTTTTATCTGGAGAAAGAAAATGAAATGACATATTTCCCAATTATGGAATATAATATTACATATTTTAATGTGCATACAGGAACAATTATTTCCTGGAAACTTATAGGGTATAAATATCCTAATTCTACTAGGATTAAGGTCATAGTGTTATGTCTTTATACTGCATATAATCCTAAAAATCAGATTATTCATATACATCTACTCCAAAGACAGGGTAAACTATGTTACGATTTCTGGTTTAATGCACTTACAGGTCCTTGTGCTTGTCTTCAGCCAAAATTTGGTCATTAGCTTTAAGAGAATACCTGTAACACAAAACAAAAATATACTAGTCATACAAACATACAAGTATGTTTGACTCAGGCATCTGACTGTAGTATCAACAGTTGACACCCATCAAGCACTACCACACCATTCATAAAAAAACGCCCAAGTTCTTTGCTGTTCTTAGTCACTTCCACACCCCGGACCCCAAGAACTGATCAACTTGACCATGCTTTGACAGCACAAAGATACCTTCAATATTCTTCTATAGTGACTCATCTGTAATGTTACTCATCTAACAGGTCAAAATTCAAGAAACTACTCTAATGGTAAGTATTTAAAAGTAAAAATAGGCTGTTATTCCATTCGCTAAACACATAGTAAATATCTGCTGTGCACCAGACTATGTACTGGGTCGTGTAACTTAAGAGAAAAAATAAGCTTTGAAGTTCCTGACTGGATGGACCATTTACTAGTTTAATGACTATAGGCAATTATTTCACCTCTTTTAAGTCCATTTCTTATCAATAAATTAGAGGTTGCTATACATTTTAGAACAGGGATCTTTCAAATTATTGCTGAAGTTTAAAGAATTTCTAAGGAGTACATTGCTGAAATAGGTTTAAAAAAATGGACAGCAATTCCCAAGTCTTCAATTTCCACTTGTTTTCAGCCCTTTCCTAAAACTAATCTACCTGACAATGGACCAGAGGTCCAAGTGGAGCAACCATGGAGGTTTTCCTTTCTTGCCTCCCCTTTCACAAGTGCCTTTATCCGCTTTATAAAGAGAATGGTGTTATCTATCACCCATCCTGAATAAAACTGCATCGCACCACCCAGTGTGTACAAAAATCTCTGACGTAAAAAACAAGGAATGATTCATATTTTGTCGCAAAGCCTTCTTTAATCCCACAAACTGACTACAGGGCTTCCTGTTTTATACATTATTTCTATAAATAATGGAGCCAGAAATTATAAATGGGGAACTGTGATAGGATGTTCTCTTTGCAGATATACAAGGACACAGGGCAGAAATTGACTGCAACTTTCATTTTGAAAGTTTGTCTCTTTCATTCCACGTTCCTCATTAAAGAACATATTACTTTTCAGGAAAAGTCCTGTGAAACAAAGGTAGATCAGTTTCTAATAAGAAAAAATAAAGACAGTATCAACTTATTTCTTCCAGTAAACAAACTTAAAACAAGGCTCCTTGCCCTTCCATTTATCTACTGAAGAATAAATACCAAAAGATGGTTGTCACAGAAACACGAACCAAAGCCATTTATTTGAATTAAAAATGAGGCCAGGCCTTTTCTACCATGAAAATTAATCTGACTGGTTTGACAATGAAGAACAGTCTTGCCATTAAGGTTCTATGGTGGACGGCCTTAAAATTGAATGGCTTTGACTAAAAGACATTTAAAGTACTTGATAAAGACATTTTATCAAAAAAAAAAATACTTTTTACAAAGCCATATTGAAATTAACAACATTTTACTTTTACCATCATCTCTTGAAATGTTAAGATAAACATACTTCCTATAAGAAAAACACTAATAGATATAATTACTAGTTATTTAAAAAGCCTTAATAATGTCTTTTTTGGTATACTTCCCAGAATTCATGTCTCTAGTGACTCTAATAAATGACCACATCAGGTGGTTTCTAATTCTTCATTTCCAACAAACTTAAAGAGAAGCCTAATTAAATTACCACTGAGAAATAAATAAAAATAATGTTTGATGACAGAGAAGTTCAAATAATTGAGTGATAAACCTAAAACAAACATCTGTCCATTACCATCCATTAATTTTGTGAACTTTTTCTCAGCACTTACACCTCGAAAGAAAAAAGGGAAACAGGATGATGCAGAACTTGTCTGACTGAGGCAATGTGCATTAGTTAGCCGCAAAAAACTGAACTAAAAACAGTTAAAAACTAGTTTCACCCATGTCATCACAAGACGCATTTAACTTCATTTTCTTCTGTTTCATAATTATTTAACAACATTTTAACATATTTATGTTGATTTACTAACTACATGCTAATTATAATTTAATGACTGGGAGATATTTTTAATTCAGTTTACATATATATTTTTATGGAAGAGACGTAAGATAGGATGATCAAAATGCATGAAGGGCTTTAGTGTATAAAGTATATTACTTTCATAATATAGTACATGTAAAATATAATTCCTGCATAAAATAAATTACTTAAAGATAAAGACTGGTGAGGAAAAGTGTAACAGAAACACAAATTTAAATAGAAAAAAAGAACATAAAATTTTTAAATATTAAAAAAGAGCTTGTTCATGCATTTTTAGAAATGGATGATGATAGTTATCAAACCACTGTGTTAAAGTCCACTAAAAGAATGACCTGTCGGTTTATTTAATATTACAATAAAAGCTCATTAACTTAATGAATGAGAGAGTACTTATTTTATTTTATTTTATTTTACTTGTTGTTCAAGTACAGTTTTCTGTCTTTTACTCTCATCCCAGCCCACCCACCCATCCCTCCCCAGAGAAAGTACTTCTTTATCAAAACATTTCTAGGTAAGTTAAAAAGTTTTAAACCAGTGGATTTGATGACATCTATATTTTAGCAAAGAGTTTGGTACGTTTACAGTAGGAACTCGCGCAGAGTTACTTTCCTTCTTTCTCTAGCTGGCTAGTAATAGAGAAATGACAAACATCTTGCTTAAAGACCTCACAATTCAGCAAGCAAAAAGAACAAAAGAACTGTTCACAGTGTGATAAGTGTTACCAAGAAGTACAATATATACTGTTCATACAAAAGAGGAAGTAGTCAGACTCCTTCCTAAGACAGACAAGAAAAGGACAGCTTTTATCTGCTCCCCCACTTTCTATTCCCCCGTAACATCCCTCTTCATTGCTCCTTCCCCATAAACAACCTTCCCATTTAAAGTTCCAGGATAAGAGTGTGAAGGGAATAGTAGAAGAGGCCTGAAGAATAGGTCCATAGAGGCAAGAAGCAGGCGAGTATAGCCTGATTTTGATCAAATTACCAAAGGAAGATTTTACTCTCCTAATTCACACAGTACATCTCCAGGTCCTCAACAATGAGTTTACAAGATCAATTTTGAACCATGCTCTAAGCAAGTAAATTCTCTGATCTCAAACAGGCCTCAAAATCACTGTTCCTATAGTATTCCTTTCTCTGATCTGTTTTCCCCCTACCACAAACCAGGTAGGGAGCCTTCCATCAGATCTCAATTACCTTTCTTCTTCTTCATCTTTATTGGATTTTTCTCAATGTTATCTTTCTTATCTCTACCTTGACTCTTGCACACACAGAAATCTAGCCTATACATAAAACTGCAAGGTTTGAGGATATAGCACTCAAGACTGTTCTCACTTGTGACATCATCTGCAAGTTCGGGGGCCCCCCAAACCACCCTCAGGTTCAATAATTCACTGGATAGGCTCACAGAACTCACTGAAAGCTATCATACAGATTACATGGTCACAGATTACAAGAAAAGGATACAAATCAAAATCAGCCAATGGAAGAGACATACAGGGCAGTGTGGGGGACGATTCCAAATGCAAAGCTTCTAGGATGCTTCTCTCTTGGCATCAACATGGCACACTGGTGATATGGGACAATATGGTTGAGTACTGCCAGCCAGGGAAGCTCACGGAGCTTCAGTGTCAGAGTTATTCTCTCTTCATTGAAGCTTCCTTACGTAGGCATGGCTAATCAATTGACTGCTTAAGTGGTTTAACTAGGTCTCCAGGTCAACTGATACCATATGACCCAGAGCCTTACCCTAAATCACATAATTGGTCACATTATTGGGTGTGGCCAACCCCTGATCTAAACAAAAAGACACTTCTACATGTATGATATAGATTACCTCCCAGAAGCCAAGGGCAAAACCAGACCCCTCGTTGGGCAAGGCCAAATTCTTGACACATGCCTATGTGTATGTTTATTTATTTATTTATGTCTATAAATATACAGATGTACAAATCTATGTATATGTATATTTCTTTATTCATAAACTTCCATCCAGATCTGTATTTTTCATATAACTCTCCCTTATAAATGCCTACTATATGAAATGCCACTTCTATAACCTATAGCTGTCAATTAGCTATCTTGCTGCCTAAAAGAATAACATTCCAATTTTTAAAATGGAACACTGATTTAGTTAGCAAATGAGAAAAAAGGCACTATTAGAGGGGCAATTTGTTCCTGCAGGCAATTTAAATACCTTTCCAAAACTCATAAACTGCAACAAAACTCCGTATTTATAGATGGTTATTTGCAAGGGAATAAAAACTTTACAATACATTTTTTAAATGTAAGAAATAGTACACACCTACAATTGTAATAATTATGTTCTAAACCATAACAAACTGCTTAAAGTTCATTTTAAAGTAGGCAAGCCATAAATTATAATTACAAATGTAAAGATAAGTATACCACCAGAACAATAATCCTTACCAATGAAATGGAGATATTTTTCACTGAAACATACAATTAAATGTTTAAATGTGCAGTTTGTAATTATACATAGTTCTCATTTTCATTTAGTATGTCCTGTTCTGCCAACCTTAACTGCTGTTTGCAGAATGGAGGATATAGAGCCATTTGAATCTCTTTATTTCATTTAATGTATTGTGTGAACATTCCATGTTTTATGTTAATAAACCTCAAAAAGAAAATTCAACTTAGTAGAAAGGAGAGAGCTATATGTCAGTTGTCTACTATGTCTTTCTCAAATGGAAACAAAGCACACCCTAATTTTTAAGCTGGGTTTTGCTTCCTAAAAACATGATTAGATAGATGTTCTGCTTTTATATCCATTTCTTAGATTTGAACATGAACATAGTCCCTAAAAGAAGAGAGACAGCAAGAAGGTATAGTGTTAGTTCTCAAACTTCTTTCTGACTGAACTTAGCAGGGGAAAGCACATACACTCCAGCCATCAGAAGGTGAGGAGGCAGTGGAAAGCACCAGGAAAGGCCCTCTTACCCTGCAGCTGAGCACCACAAAGAAACCTTCTTGAGTGAGTGGGAGACCGTAAGACTGAAAGTCCGAGACCTGTGTTATTGTACAGATTCTGCCATTAATTAGCTTTTTGAAGTGAACAAGCCATTTAACTTGTCTAAGGAAGACAAACTACCTGTGTCACAGGGTTGCTATGTGGATCAAATAAGATAATACATGGAAGTGTCCAGCACATTATTTAACACACAATAAATACTCACCCTTCCCCCTCTTTCTTTGAATGCTTCCACCTCTTTAAATAAACAGTTCAAAATGGAGGGGTTGGGGGAGAAGGTCAGTTTAAAGTGTTTTCATATTTGGAAAGAATTGCATGACTATAAATTTTCGTTAAGGAAACCAGAGAGTTTGTACAAGAATGTCAACGAGAGCGTTATTTATTGAAAATTAAAACTGTAAACAATCAGCCCTGGCTGGTGTGGCTCAGTGGATTGAACACCAGCCTGCAAACCAAAGGGTCACTGGTTCGATTCCGAGTCAGGACACATGCCTGGGTCACAAGCCAAGTCAGGTCCCCAGTAGGGGGTGCGCGAAAAGCAACCACACATTGATGTTTCTCTCCCTCTTTTTCTCACTCCCTTCCCCTCTCTAAAAATAAATTTAATTTTTTTTAAATTGTAAAAATCATACCACACAAAAAGTAACAGACTGCATCAATAGATTATAGTAAAACCATGGGGAAATGGTTCAACATTAAGTTTTAAAAAATCCCAATATATCCTAGAAAGAACTGGAAATATATATGTAAAAATATTATATATAACATTACAGGATTTTTATTTTCTTCTTTGTACTTTTTAAAACTGTAAATAATAAGCACATTATTTTTGAAATTAGGAAAAAATATATAAAAACAAACATGTAATACTTTAGAATGTGATTACGATATTCATCTGGATGTAGTTTTCACTTAAACTTTTCAACCAATGAACATGAAAGTCTTCAAAGATTAGTTCAAATCTTCTCTTGTATAAAAACTTAAAATTTTTAATTTAAGTGTTATTGAATAAATATTGACAGCAACAGGTGACAAGTTAAACAGGAAGAAGAGGAGAGAAAGGGGAGGGAGGGGGAGAGAGGAGCCGAGAGGAAGAAGTAGGAGAGGACGAGGACTACTTTCCCCAATCCCGTCTGAGCTGTCCATGCACTGCACGCTTAAAGCAAAAAGTATGAAATCTAGCAATGGCATTCCCACCATGGGCAATGGGAAAATGCTACTATTATTTAGGTTAATCATTTCCCATTAGAACATATAAGTAAAATATATTCATACATTATAGGTAACTATTATGATATGCTAGAACAGTAGTAGTATAATAAAATAACGTTTGGGCCTTTTATAAGAGACTGAAACAAATATTATTTATTCAAATGTGTTTCTCCCTGAAAATTAGCATAACAGAATTTCAGGCTGAAGATCCTTGAAGAGATAGTGAACTCCAGAACCAGCCCTACCCCAGTGGTCCCCAACCCCCAGGGGCCACCAGATGCTGTGGGTCCCTGGTCTGCTAGGAACTGCCCACACAGCAGGAGGTGAGCAGCAGCAAGGGAGCTAAGCTTCATCTGTATTTACAGCTGCTCCCCACTGCTGGCACTGCCACCTGAGCTCTTCCTCCTGTCAGATCAGCAGTGGCATTAGGTTCTCAAAGAAGCATGAACCCTACTGTAAACTGCACATTTGAGGGACATAGGTTGTGAGCTCCTCATGAGGACCTAATGCCTGGTGATCTGAGGTGGAGCTGAGGCGGTGATGCCAGTGCTGGGGAGCGGCTGCAAATACAGATCATCATTAGCAGGGAGGTTTAACTGCACAGAGACCACAATAAATCAACTGCTTGCAGACTCATATCAAAACCCTATCTGTGAGTGGCAAGTGACAATTACACTGCTTCTGGTGGCAGGCTTTATAGTGGCAAGTGAGTTGATGGACTTCAATTGTACAGCTGCATCTGGTGGCAGGCTTTAAGTTGGAATCAGACACTTATTTTAGTCTGCACGTGGCCTGCCCATTATTTTATTCACCACTTCTGTCTGCATCTCTTTCCTGCACTGCACACTTGTCTCAGTCACAGTTTTGGTAAGCCCACATGCTAACCCTAGCTAAAATGAGTAAAAAGCAAACATTGCTAGAGAGCTTCCTTAAAAAGGGGAAAAGACCCAATGATGAGACAGAGGAAGACTCTAAAACTGCAAACAAAAAGCAAGCTAGGCTTAAATGAAAATACCCACAGTCCTACTTAAATTACAGGTACACTGCAACAGGTGATTCACATTCTCCATGTCCACTTTGTACAATATGTGGAAACCAGCTATCCAATGAAGCCATGAAACCTTCAAAACTGCTTTGCCAAGCACCCTGCATTAAAAGACAAGCCTTTGGAGTTTTTCAAAAGAAAAAAATGTGAACACAAAGAAAGAAGCAATTATTAAAGGCCATCACTTCATCGAATGTGTCTGCACTGGGAGCATCATTCTTACTTACTAACTGCATTACTAGAGCTAAGAAGGCCTTTACTACTAGTGAGGAGTACTTTACTACTGCTGCTACGTATATCTGTCCTGACCTCTGAGGACAAGCTGCAGTTCAAAAAGTGTCAAGTGTTCCTTTTCTGGCTAACACCATAACTAGACGAATTGATAAAATAGCAGAGGATAATGAGGCACAATTGTTAGAGAGGATTAATGAGTCACCGTGGTATGTGGTACACAAGCTGAGCTGACCAGTCTACCAATGTTGACAACCAGGCGACAATGCCTGTTTTCGTGCGATGCATTTTCAGGAGGATGTGTGTTGTGCACTTTTGTTGCCAGCCAACACCACGGCTGCAGAACTGTTCCAGTCGTTGACTGATTACGTATCAGGAACACTGAATGGGTCATTTCGTGTCAGTATAGGCATGGGTGGAATGGCTGCCGTGACTGGACCGCTTTCTGGTTCCACTGCTCGGGTCAAAGAGCCGGCTTCTGAATGGGAGTCCACGCACTGTGCAGGCTGGCCGAAAAATGCCACCTGAGGTTAACGACGTCTTGCAGGATGTGATTAAACTTATCAACCACATTAAAGTCCACGCCTTTAACTGACATCTGTTGGTGCAGCTCTGTGAGGAGATGCAAGCAGAGCACACACGTCTTCTCTTACACACAGAAATGAGATGGCGTTCCAAAGGCAGATCACTGGCCAGTTTTGAGTTAAGAGCTGCTCCACACATTTCTTTTAGAAAAACAGTCACCACTGGTAGCACATCTCAGTGACACAGAGTGGGTCACAAAATTTGCTTATTTGTATGACATATTAACCTTCTCAACACACTCAGTCTGTCACTTCAGGGGAAAACGACAACTGTGTTCAAGTGGCTACATTCAAAGCCAAACTGCAATTATGGGGGCGAAGCGTGAACACTGGGATTTCTGATGTGTTTCAAACACTAGCAGAGATTTTGAAAGAGACTGAGCCAGGGCCTTCCTTCTTCCAGCTGGTACGTGAACACCTATTTTAGCTTTCAAAGGAGTTTGAGCGTGACTCCCCAACCACGAAGACCCCGAACTGGGAAGGAATGGATCCGAGACCCATCTGTGAATAAGCCAGGTGAACTGACTTTGTCCGTGCTGGAAGAGGACCAACTGCCTGAGATCGCAAATGACGACTTTAAAAGTATGTTTGAGACAACTTCAAATCCCCATACGTTCTGGATTAAAATCAAGGCGGAATATCCCGAGATCGCCACAAAAGCACTGAAGAGCCTGCTGCCATTTCCAACATCCCATCTTTGTGAAGCAGGGTTTCGGCAGTGACGGCACCGAAACGAGATTACAGAGTACACGGGGCATAAGCAACACACTTCGGGTGTCACTTCTCCCATCACCCCCACATGGGACCATCTAGTTGTGGAAAAACAAGCTCAGGGCTCCCACTGATTTTGCATTATGGTGACTTGTATAATTATTTCATTATATATTACAATATAATAATAATAGAAATAAAGTACACAATAAAAGTAATGCATTTGAATCATCCTAAAACCATCCCATTGCCCTGGTGTGTGGAAAAATTGTCTTCCACAAAACTGGTCCCTGGTGCCCAAAAAGGCTGGGGACCAATGCCTACCCAAAATCACACATGTAGGAAGTGACGGCAATCTGGCTGTGACATCTGTCACCCCACTGATCAATCGCCAGGTTGATTCGGCTGACCTGGCTAGCTAGGCAGGTGTCCCCTTCCTCCCTCACTGGTCCACGTCAGTCCCTCCAGAAGCTGCACGCTCAGTGGAAGAGGACGACCTTCCCAACAAGAGGAGAGGACCAGGCTTCGGTCAAGGGCATCCAAGTAGCTGAGCTCCCCTGCTAGAACCTCCAAACAAGCTCTCAAGGTCCACAGTCACACATGTAGTTAATGCCAAACCAGAACTTGCTACACAACAGGGTGAAAATAAATTATTCCATAAATACGTGCAACCAAGATTGCCTCCAGAGATACAACAAGTAAAATTCCTAGAACTCTACAAATATTACCGCATAATCCAAAAAATCCAAATAGTATCCTGCAAAATTTTATAGAATTGGTAGAATCAATAACACAGGCAGTGTGTATACGGTAGTAAGAGTTTAAACACATTCGATTGGCTCTTGCAATTAAAAAATAAAGGCTGATTAAAACATCTTGGAAGGAAGAAAAGGGAAGCCAAAATGTTAATCACCACAACAATGTTTCCTCCTAAAGTTGAAATTTAAGAGGTTTATAAAGAAACAGATTAAGAGTAAACCACAGGGTTAGAAAGAAAATAATAGCAAAAGTACATGGATTGTGAAAGTAATATTTTAAGTTTTCATTAGTAAACTAGATGAGGATTAAAACTTAATTAGAGAAAGCTGAACGAGAAAGAATTAAACTGGATTTAAATCTACAAAAATTATACCCTTTGTATTCTAACTTTTTTTCCCTATGCTTCTATTTTTTTAAAGTTGATAATTACTCCAAATGACTGGCCACATATTTTCGTTAAAGGAACTTTTAAAAATGTGTGAAGTGTGATATGTCACTGCTTTCCTCTTGGGCCATGTCAAGAGAATCAGCCCACTTAACATAACACCTACCATTTATTTCTTTTTTTTATTTATTTATTTATTTTATTTTTTAATCACTTTAAAGTGTTTTTTTCCTTAAAGATTTTACTTATTTATTATTTTTAGAGAGGGGGGAAGGAAGGAGAAAGAGAGGGACAGAAACATCAATGTGTAGTTGCCTCTCACGTGACCCAAACTGAGGACCTGGTCCACAACTCAGGCAAGTGCCCTGACTGGGAATCCAACCAGCGACCCTTTGGTTCGCAGGCCTATGCTCAATCTTCTGAGCTACACCAGCCAGGGCTATTAATCATATTTTTTAATTGTATTTTATTGATTGTGCTATTACAGTTGTTCTAATTTTTCTGCCTTCCTCAACCCAGGACCCCCAACTCCCTCAGGCAATTCTCCAACCATGTTCATGTCCATGGGTCATGCATGTAAGTTCTTTGGCTACTCCATTTGATATATTTACTTTACATCCCCATGATTATTCTGTACCTATCTATTTGTACTTCTTAATCCCCTCACTTCTTATCCATTCCCCAACACCCCCTACACCATCTGGCAACCATCAGAATGTTCTCAGTATCCATGACTCTGTCTCTCTTCTTGTTTGCTTAGTATGTTTTTAAGATTCAATTGTTGATAGATACGTATTTTTTGCCACTTTATAATTCATCGTTTTGATCTTCTTTTTCTTAAAAAAGTCCCACTATTATATTTCATTATTATTGTTCATATTTCATATAATAATGGTTTGGTGATGATGAACTCCTTTATTTGTTTTCTTACCTTGGAAGCACTTTATCTGCCCTTATATTCTAAATGACAGCTTTGCTGGGCAGAGCAATCTTGGCTGTAGGACCCTGCTTTTCATGACTTTGAATATTTCTTGCTACACTCTTCTAGAATGATTTCTTTTGAGAAATCAGCTAACACTCTTATGGGAACTCCCCTATAGGCAACTAACTTTTTTTCTCTTGCTGCTTTTAAGATTCTCTTTCTTTTTTTTTTAAGATTGTATTTATTTATTTATCTTTAGAGGAGAAGGGAAGGACAGAGGGAGAGAAATATCAATGTATGGTTGCCTCTCGTGTGTCCCCTGCTGGGAACTGGCCTGCAACCCAGACATGTGCCCTGGCTGGGAATCGAACCACAGTTGTTTGGTTCGCAGGCCTGTGCTCAATCCACTGAGCTACACCAGCCAGTAAGATTCTCTCTTTATTAAGACCTTTGGCATTTTAATTATGATGTGTCTTAGAGTGGACCTATTTGCATCCATCTTGTTTAGGACTCTCTGTGCTTCCTGGACTTGCATGTCTATTTCTGTCCGTTTCCTTCACCAAATTAGGGAAGTTTTCTTTCTTTATTTTTTCAAATAGATTTCTAATTTCTTGCTCTTTATCTTCTCCTTCTTGTACCCCCATGAAGTGAATGTTGGACCTCTTGAAATTGTCTCAGAGGCTGCTTATGCTATC